>CM042234.1:170000-227500 GCA_023566465.1 Cottus gobio | reverse complement strand
GGTTCTTACAAATTAAATAAATACCCCCTTCCAGAATGCGGTCCATAATGATGGAAGCATTAGAGGAACTCCACCTTGATGTTTACAGCTGGCTCACAGACGTCTTCCCAGAGAACCAGCCGGTTTGTCTGAAGAGGCGCTGATGAGGTCACAGACACAAACACAAGAGTGCTGAGCGGTTGGTGGGGAGAGAAGGGAAGAGGGGGAGTCGGCTCTAAAATGAGCTTTCATGGTTTTTAATGAAGTTCGGAGGACTTAATCAAAGCCCTCTCTGAGCCCCCTGAGTGTCGGGCTCTCTGTCCAACACTTCATTATTGCAGAGCGACAGTTTGAGGCTGGGTCACATGCACGCCGCTTGTCCTCTTGACGGAAAGCATCGGATACTTCTGGGACATTTTGGGGAAAAGAGAAGCTGCTGCTTCTTGTCTCAACACTCAGGAAGCTGCTGCTTTGAGTCTCAGGTTTTCAGGTCCTCTCAAGCGACCTGCAGCCACAAGACCAACAAGTGTGTCTGTGATGAGAGGAGAGGAGTCAATGGTTTAGATAGGACACAGTAGTGTGTACTGTGTATGCACAGTGTGCGTACTGTGTGTTTACTGTGTATGCACAGTGTGTGTACTGTGTGTGTACTGTGTGTACAGTGTGTGTACAGGGTTCCAGTTCAGGAGGGGGGCTCATAAATCTGAGATGATGTGCAGGCTGGTGGAGTCCTGCCAGACTATGGAGTGCGGTTTTGCCATATGGCCCTTTACCCGGGACCAGGAGCTGAGGTCACTTCCTGTCCCTCAGGAGGGACCTGCAGACTGCTGACCTCAGGACAGCAGAGAGGCCGACCCAGCTGACTCAGGATTATTGTGTATGTGTATGTGCATGTGTGTGTGTGTGTGTGTGTGTGTGTGTGTGTGTGACATTTGAATTTAAATCATGTCATTTAATATGAGAGATGTCATATATTGAGATTGTTTTAGCTTCAGTCTGTTAGTGTATATTAATATTAATTATTATTATTATTGATATACTGGTAGAGGTCTTCCTGGTTAGAGGTGGAGGTCTGGTGGAGGTCTTTCTGGTTAGAGGTGGAGGTCTGGTGGAGATCTTCCTGGTTAGAGGTGGAGGTCTGGTGGAGGTCTTCCTGGTTAGAGGTGGAGGTCTTTCTGGTTAGAGGTGGAGGTCTGGTGGAGGTCTTCCTGGTTAGAGGTGGAGGTCTGGTGGAGATCTTCCTGGTTAGAGGTGGAGGTCTGGTGGAGATCTTCCTGGTTAGAGGTGGAGGTCTTTCTGGTTAGAGGTGGAGGTCTGGTGGAGGTCTTCCTGGTTAGAGGTGGAGGTCTGGTGGAGGTCTTCCTGGTTAGAGGTGGAGGTCTTTCTGGTTAGAGGTGGAGGTCTGGTGGAGGTCTTTCTGGTTAGAGGTGGAGGTCTGGTGGAGATCTTCCTGGTTAGAGGTGGAGGTCTGGTGGAGGTCTTCCTGGTTAGAGGTGGAGGTCTTTCTGGTTAGAGGTGGAGGTCTGGTGGAGGTCTTCCTGGTTAGAGGTGGAGGTCTGGTGGAGGTCTTCCTGGTTAGAGGTGGAGGTCTTTCTGGTTAGAGGTGGAGGTCTGGTGGAGGTCTTTCTGGTTAGAGGTGGAGGTCTGGTGGAGATCTTCCTGGTTAGAGGTGGAGGTCTGGTGGAGGTCTTCCTGGTTAGAGGTGGAGGTCTTTCTGGTTAGAGGTGGAGGTCTGGTGGAGGTCTTCCTGGTTAGAGGTGGAGCTGGTGGAGGTCTTTCTGGTTAGAGGTGGAGGTCTGGTGGAGGTCTTCCTGGTTAGAGGTGGAGGTCTGGTGGAGGTCTTTCTGGTTAGAGGTGGAGCTGGTGGAGGTCTTTCTGGTTAGAGGTGGAGGTCTGGTGGTGCTGGTCTACCCGGTCCCTCTTACCCTCCAGCAGCACTCTCTGAATGAGAGGCTCCATCTGGGCCTCTCGCTTGTAGCAGCTGCCTCCTGCCGGCTGCCAGCTCGGCGTCACGCAGACATCTGCTGTTGTTGCTGTGAAATACAGACGCTCCAACCGGCTCCTGAATGCTTCTCTAAGAAACCTGCTGCTCCGTCAGGGTGGAGGTGCTGCACCTGCATGCAGTGAAAGCTGCTTGAAGGTTTTACCTACAGATAAAGTATCAGAAACAAACCGATGAAGTCAGTTGATGTGTAACAAGTGAAAGTTTGTTCTTTAGGATATGAGAGCAGTGGAAGTTAAAAGCGTAACTGATGGATGTAAACAGCTGAACACTGAGTTTTAAGTGATACATATGAATCTCTACGTTGTGACACTTCGATCGTGGAGAAAAAAAGTAAAGTGAGCTGGAAGAGTCAAGCAGCTGAAGCGTGTTCTTCCATTGCAGGTGAGAACCAGGAGGCCGGAGTGCAAGTAAACATCAGAAACATCAGAAACACCTTCACAAAGGACACAGAGTCCTTCAGACCTTGAGTCCTTGAGTCTCTCAGACCTTTAGTCCCTCAGACCTTGAGTCCCTCAGACCTTTAGTCCCTCAGACCTTGAGTCCCTCAGACCTTTAGTCCCTCAGACCTTGAGTCCTTGAGTCCCTCAGACCTTTAGTCCCTCAGACCTTGAGTCCCTCAGACCTTTAGTCCCTCAGACCTTGAGTCCCTCAGACCTTTAGTCCCTCAGAACTTGAGCCCTTGAGTCCCTCAGACCTTGAGTCCCTCAGACCCTGAGGCCTTGAGTCCCTCAGACCTTGAGTCCCTCAGACCTTGAGCCCTTGAGTCCCTCAGACCCTGAGCCCTTGAGTCCCTCAGACCTTTAGTCCCTCAGACATTGAGCCCTTGAGTCCCACAGACATCCAAAACCTCAGCTGTGGTCATGAAAATGAGATGAAGGATACAAACAGCTGAAATAATCTTCCTTCGTAGGACCATGATCCAGCAGAATAGCATCCCTGCTGCTGAGCATCTAATCCCATTACCCCCCACCCCACCCCCCTCTAGTCAAGGCAAATATTAGTAGAAAGCAAATAATCCTGCAGGTTGAGATTAAGATTTTAAAAGGGTTCCAATTGTGTGCTTTTTGGTTAATGCATAACAAAGTCTTTGAGGACGGCCTCTGTAATTTATTAAACGTGAAAAGCTCCTTGATGAAATATAGAAACTGGATGTTTTTGCATTTCAAACGATTTGCATGGCCGGCTCGCTCACATGCTAATGAGAACGGAGTTTCAAAGACTTATGAAAAGAAATGAGTTTGTAACTGAATTCCCCTGTCTGTTAGAAAAAAGGTGTCACAGAGTTGAATTATAACATTCAAGCACTGCAGCAGATTATAAAGAGAAACAAACTCAATGATATGAAATATTCAGACCGATTGATCATCTGCACACAAACAGGACACTTATTCAATTAAAATGAGCTGATGGAGCTAACGGATAGCATTAGCGTCTAGGTCCTGTGATCCTGAGTTCCAGTGTCAATTCAGTTCAGTTTATTTTGTATACCCCAGAATCACAAAAACAAACTCCCCCCACACCCAGTGATGGCTCCTCCTCATGCACACTAATTGAGAATTATATGATGACGGATACAAACTGCCAATGTTACTTCCCCTGACATTGAGAGAATGTTGTTGAGAAGGATCTCTGTCCTTTTTTTGACCTTTTTTTTGACCTTTGTCAATTTGTCAAGGGGCGAGACACTTAACCCTCATTGCTCACCGTTGCTGTGTCTACGGTCTACTGTATATCATGTAAGTCTCTTTGGATAAAAGCCTCAGAGAAATGAAATGTAATGTAAAGTAATTAAGAATTCCAAAATGGTAATGTATGCTGATGACACAACACTGTATAGCAATGCTTCAAACAGGAGCTCGCAACCATTCTGATTCAGAATCTGGAGAGAGCCCTGAACATTTCGAAAACTTAATGTATTGTGTTTGGCTCAAGGAATATACTTAATGGTGACACACAGCTTCACCTGTCAATGTCAGGTTCAGCAATAGAACAGGTCAAGAAGGCCAAACTACTAGGTGTGGTGTTGGATGAACAGTTGTCGTGGTCTGAGCACATTGTCACTAAAATGGGAAAATATGGTTTATCAGGTGTTACAGTCCCTGGTCTTTTGTCATCTGCTATACTGTCCATTCATATGGTCAGTAGCTGCTAGGAAGGACATAAACAAACTACAACTGGTTCAAAACTGAGCTGCTAGATTAGCACTTCACTGTTCAATAAGAACTAATACGGTTTATATGCTCTCTTACCTGTCATTGTTCTCAGAACGGTAGTATTTAATCACACACCTGAACATTTCTTCAATCAGTTAGAATATACATGTAACAGACAGAACCATCATACAAGGAACGCTAGCTTAGGTCACTTAATACCACCAACCCATAGAACAAACCTCCTCAAACGTAAAGTTATTTTTTGTGCAATTACTACTTGGAATGTACTACCTCCTCATATAACTCATACTGATAATAATCTGTCATTTAAAAAACAATTGAAGGCGCACCTCAGGACATTAACCACTTGACGTTTTCCATTAGGTATCTGACTGTATTATTTTTATTTTTATTCTGTTTGTGCTATTTGTAACTGTTTGTTTCACGTTATGTTTTGCACGTTTTGGTATTTATTACATTTTGTCCTTTTAGGCATCAGGTAATGGGGATTCCAGTAAATAAACCATAAACCCTCTGAGGGCTCTACAGTCTGTACACATAGACATCCCTGTCCCGGGACCTCATGTTGGATCAGGAAAAACTCCCCAAAAAATGGTAAAAACCTTTTAAAAAAGTACATCCCTCTTTAAATGAAGTGAGCTAAGTGCTTATGCTAAGGCCTGAGAGGAGAACATGAAACACTAACCCATGAAGAACAAACCTAAATAATGCTCTTTATTGTAATAAATCCACTTAATTATATCCATCTGTTCCATTATTAATGTTAACGTATGGTCTGGTTTTAAAAAGAGAACACAAGTTCAGGTCTGACGTGTTTACTATCACCTGGAGTTGTAAAGCATCATATCATCAAATAAAGACTGGTAATCGTAGAGCTGCAGCCCAGTCCGGTCCAGTACAGACCTGTACCTGTGGGGGACTGTGTGGTCCTGGTCTGAGGTGGATTCAGGGACCCTTAAACCTTTATTTCAGATTACTAACATATGAGTTATGAATGAATCCTGAGTGGATGAAGTGCAGTTTGTATTCTGGAGCATTTGATCAGAACCAAACCCAGAACCCGGAGTTCAGTCTCTGCAGAGACTCGAAACCCGGAGGAGGTTCCTCCTAAAGCGGCCCGTTAGAGTTCAACAGCGTCGCACGCCGCCGCTCTCATTATCCTCTCTAATTAGCTCCTGTGATCACCTGCAGGGGCTGCTGGGTAAACGGGCCACATCTCCTGTGTGTAAACATTTACATCCCATTAAAGAGCCCACCTGGGGACATGAGACAACACTGTCAGTTTATTTATACGTGTGTGTGTGTGTATATGTGTGTATATATATGTATATATATATATATATATATATATATATATATATATATATATATATATATATATATATGTATATGTACATGTATGTGTGTATATATATCTATATACATACATATATATACACACATACATACATACGTACATCTGTAAGCGCTGCTTTCTTCATCAGTAAAATAACAACGAACACGAGATGAGATCCGAGCGGCTCTGGATGACTCGAGCGATCCAGTTCCCTGGAGGACCAACAGGACTCAGTAAACAGGATTAAACAAGGTTCACCTCGGGCTGAATATCACACGGACGTCAGTCCGACAGACAGAGGAGAGTTCAGAGGAACAAAAGAGAACCATTGGATGAACCAGATCCACATGGACTTCCTCCTGGCTCTGGTCCAGGAATCTCCTCTGAGGGCCACGAAGGAAACAACAACACAGCTTTAATTGGCCAAATTAAATGAGGCTAATTACTATGCTAATGTTTACCTGGAAGAGACAGCGGGGCCCGAACCCCCGGGTCGCCCGGAGCGCCGGCTCAGATCGATCTGGATTAATAGATCTGAGACCACAGAAAAACTGCTATCACACAGAACCCGTCCAGCTGGAAACCAGCCGCCTCCACCTGCGGAGACAGAAGGCATCATGGGAAATATTCATCTCAGGTTGAAAGTGGTGTTTTTCTGCTGTCTGCTGCTTTAAAAGGCAGCTGAGGTTCAGGTTCAGGGTCCGGGTTAGGTTCAGGGTTCGGGTCCGGGTTAGGTTCAGGTTCAGGATCTGGGTTAAGTTCAGGTTCAGGGTCCGGGTTAGGGTCCGGGTTAGGTTCAGGTTCAGGATCTGGGTTAAGTTCAGGTTCAGGGTCCTGGTTAGGTATACCTCAAACTCCATATATACAGTCTGTATATATGTATACAAAATATATATATGGAGTTTATATATATATATATATACACATACAATATATATATATATATATATATATATATATATATTTATACACACATACACATATATATATATATATATATATATACATACAATATATATACACATACATATATACTATATATATATACATACAATATATATACAACAATATATATATATATATATAGTTGTCTGGGTGTACCAGATGCATAAAGACTGGGAGTGAGGTACCTTCTCATACAAATCTCCCCCCTCCCCCCCTGAGTCTCCCCCAGCACTGGGCTGATAAGAGGAGCAGAGGGGAGAGAGGGGGGAGAATCTCCCTCCTGCAGGAATTCAAAGCAGCCCCCGTCGCCTGGATTTAATTTGCATTGAGAGCAACGATAGCGCGGCGGGTGGAGCGCTCAGCCAGGCGGCGTGCCCGGCAGCTCCGCCACAGAGGACGGTCTGGGGCACCTGCCCGTCTCCATAATCCACGCGTCTTCATTGGGAGCGTCAGGACGTCCTCTGCCTTTGATGTGCATTTGTCCCGTGGACACAACATTAAAGACTCCCCTTCAAGCCGGGGCCAATTCAAATACCGTTACCTTCTTCTAAGGATTGCAAATGTGCTTAAATATGCCCTTTAATGGTGTCTTCCTCCACCGGGAGCTCAGGGATTAGTTCCCCCGCGAGGACGCCTCGCCGCTCGCCGCCTCTGATTGGCCACTGAGTCACGGCGAGAAACAGCTGCTTCAATTATCTGTTTGTTTTCTGAGTTTAATAGAGAAGAAGATACAGGCAGCCCCCCGTGGACCGGTTCACCTGTCAGGGGTCACCTTCACCTGTTAGCGCCCACCTTCACCTGTCAGGGCCCACCTTCTCCTGTCAGGGTTCACCTTCACCTGTCAGGGGTCACCTTCACCTGTCAGGGGTCACCTTCACCTGTCAGGGGAAACCTTCACCTGTCAGGGGAAACCTTCACCTGTCAAGGGAAACCTTCTCCTGTCAGGGGTCACCTTCACCTGTCAGGGGAAACCTTCACCTGTCAAGGGAAACCTTCTCCTGTCAGGGGTCACCTTCACCTGTCAGGGGAAACCTTCACCTGTCAAGGGAAACCTTCACCTGTCAGGGGAAACCTTCACCTGTCAGGGGAAACCTTCACCTGTCACCTGTCAGGGGAAACCTTCTCCTGTCAGGGGAAACCTTCACCTGTCAGGGGAAACCTTCACCTGTCAGGGGAAACCTTCACCTGTCAGGGGAAACCTTCACCTGTCAAGGGAAACCTTCTCCTGTCAAGGGTCACCTTCACCTGTCAGGGGTCACCTTCAACTGTCAGGGGTCACCTTCAACTGTCAGGGGTCACCTTCACCTGTCAGGGGAAACCTTCACCTGTCAGGGGTCACCTTCAACTGTCAGGGGTCACCTTCACCTGTCAGGGGTCACCTTCACCTGTCAGGGGTCACCTTCAACTGTCAGGGGAAACCTTCACCTGTCAGGGGAAACCTTCACCTGTCACCTGTCAGGGGAAACCTTCACCTGCATGACCTTGAACGCCTTGTGTGCTGTTCAGGGTATGTTCATGCTGCGTGACCCTGAACGCCTCGTGTGCTGTTCAGGACTTGTTCACTTCCTGTCCCAGTGTGTTGCCCACAATGACGCCGAGGATAGAACCGAGGATTGGATCCCGATCAGGTAAAAACAGAGTCAGAGTATAATTTAAAGAACGTCATTCAGGAAGAAGTACTCAGATCTAAAGTACTTTAAAGAGTAGAAATACTCGGTACAGAGTAAAAGTATAAGTATTAGCATCTAATATATACTTAAGTACTTAGTACCAAAAGTAAAAGTACTCATTATGCAGAATGGCTCATTAACTATTTATATTGCTGGTAGTAATGTTAACAAACGGATACAACTACAAAACTACAAGATGTGTGAGAGAGAAATGAGTTCTTATGAATGTTAGATAAAGTCTTCTTCTTCATCATCATCCTCAGTGTGCAGAGAGGAGCCTCAGATCTGACCCAGGATCAGCTGAACAACAGAGTTTAACATCAGCGCTGCTCACTTCATCTCTAAATCCTCTTACATCTTAAAGGAAGGAGCAGCTGTGTGAGTGGATGATTAAACCGCTGCAGTCACACCAACTTTAATCACTTCATAACTCATAAGATGTATTAAAGATGAGAAGAGGACGTCCCACTCTGCTCCTTTATTCACTCACTTAATAAAAACTGGAGATAAGCTCTGTCTGCAGCCACATCAGAGCCGGTGGTCACGTGACTTCATCTCGTCAGACAAAGGTAAAGTTCAACACGGCAACGACACGTTAATGACAAGCGACATGCTAACACAATGCTAATAACACGCCATGACATGCTTACGCCACACTAACGACATGGACATGACACCCGGTCCTGACCAGAAGTCCACATGAGACCCGGTTCTGAACAGAAGTCCACCTGACACCCGGTTCTGAACAGAAGTCCACCTGACACCCGGTTCTGAACAGAAGTCCACATGAGACCCGGTTCTGAACAGAAGTCCACATGAGACCCGGTTCTGAACAGAAGTCCACCTGACACCCGGTCCTGAACAGAAGTCCACATGAGACCTGGTCCTGAACAGAAGTCCACCTGACACCCGGTCCTGAACAGAAGTCCACATGAGACCTGGTCCTGAACAGAAGTGGTTAACGTTGAGCTGGTTCTCATTTAGAAAATGAAAAAGAAGAATAAGAAAGAAATTACTTTTCTTTATAAAGATGATTCATGAATATTTCAGTAGCAGAGCAGCTTCTTCTTCCATACGTCTGCATCGGCCTCGTCAGTGGAACATTAATTACTCTCTTCATGAAGCAACATTACGCCACTGAAGGGTTCTGCTGCCCGACTTCATTATCTCCAACTTGCCACCAAATATCTGAGGACGTGTCGAAAACAGACTTTCATCAGGTCTTCCTCACTCGTCTGCATCACCAGCAGGACAGCCAAACTATCTAGTACCCCAGTCCACCAGAACACAGATCCCCCAGTCCACCAGAGACAACACCGGTACAGGGAAGAGGACTTTAAAGCATCTTCAGACTCTGAGTGATGATGACTCTGAATGATGAAGATTCTGAGTGATGAAGACATGTGATTGATGAAGACTCTGAGTGATGAAGACTCTGATTGTTGAAGACGTGTGAGTGATGAAGACGTGTGAGTGATCAAGACGTGTGCGTGAGGAAGACTCTGAGTGATCAAGACATCTGAGAGATGAAGACGTGTGAGTGATGAAGACTCTGAGTGATGAAGACGTGTGAGTGATGAAGCCTCTGAGTGATGAAGACTCTGAGGGATGAAGACATGTGAGTGATGAAGACGTGTGAATGATGAAGACTGAGTGATGAAGACTGAGTGATGAAGACTGAGTGATGAAGACATGTGAGTGATGAAGACTCTGAGGGATGAAGACGTGTGAGTGATGAAGACTGAGTGATGAAGACATGTGAGTGATGAAGACTCTGAGAGATGAAGACGTGTGAGTGAGTGAAGACTGAGTGATGAAGACATGTGAGCGATGAAGATGTGTGAGTGATGAAGACTCTGAGTGATGAAGACATGTGAGTGATGAAGACTCTGAGGGATGAAGACGTGTGAGTGATGAAGACTCTGTTGATGAAGACGTATGAGTGATGAATACGTGTGAGTGATGAAGACGTGTGAGTGATGAAGACTGAGTGATGAAGACGTGTGAGTGATGAAGACTCTGAGTGATGAAGACGTGTGAGTGATGAAGACTCTGAGTGATGAAGACGTGTGAGTGATGAAGACATGTGAGTGATGAAGCCTCTGAGTGATGAAGACACTGAGGGATGAAGACGTGTGAGTGATGAAGACGTGTGAATGATGAAGACTGAGTGATGAAGACATGTGAGTGATGAAGACTGAGTAATGAAGACATGTGAGTGATGAAGACCCTGAGGGATGAAGACGTGTGAGTGATGAAGACATGTGAGTGATGAAGACGTGTGAGTGATGAAGACTCTGATTGATGAAGACGTGTGAATGAAGACTGAGTGATGAAGACGTGTGAGTGATGAAGACATGTGAGCGATGAAGACGTGTGAGTGATGAAGACTCTGAGGGATGAAGACGTGTGAGTGATGAAGACTCTGTTGATGAAGATGTGTGAGTGATGAAGACTGAGGGATGAAGACGTATGAGTGATGAATACGTGTGAGTGATGAAGACGTGTGAGTGATGAAGACTGAGTGATGAAGACGTGTGAGTGATGAAGACTCTGAGTGATGAAGACGTGTGAGTGATGAAGACTCTGAGTGATGAAGACGTGTGAATGATGAAGACTGAGTGATGAAGACTCTGAGTGATGAAGACGTGAGTGATGAAGACTCTGTTGATGAAGACGTGTGAGTGATGAAGACTCTCAGTGATGAAGACGTGAGTGATGAAGACGTGTGAGTGATGAAGACTCTGAGTGATGAAGACGTGTGAGTGATGAAGACTCTGAGTGATGAAGACGTGTGAGTGATGAAGACGTGTGAGTAATGAAGACTCTGAGTGATGAAGACGTGTGAGTGATGAAGACTCTGAGTGATGAATACGTGTGAGTGATGAAGACTGAGTGATGAAGACTCTGAGTGATGAAGACGTGAGTGATGAAGACTCTGTTGATGAAGACGTGTGAGTGATGAAGACTCTCAGTGATGAAGACGTGAGTGATGAAGACGTGTGAGTGATGAAGACTCTGAGTGATGAAGACTTGTGAGTGATGAAGACGTGTGAGTGATAAAGACGTGTGAGTGATGAAGACGTGTGAGTGATGAAGACTCTGAGTGATGAAGACGTGTGAGTGATGAAGACTCTGTTGATGAAGACGTATGAGTGATGAATATGTGTGAGTGATGAAGACGTGTGAGTGATGAAGACTGAGTGATGAAGACTGAGTGATGAAGACGTGTGAGTGATGAAGACTCTGAGTGATGAAGACGTGTGAGTGATGAAGACTCTGAGTGATGAAGACGTGTGAGTGATGAAGACATGAGTGATGAAGCCTCTGAGTGATGAAGACACTGAGGGATGAAGACGTGTGAGTGATGAAGACGTGTGAATGATGAAGACTGAGTGATGAAGACATGTGAGTGATGAAGACTGAGTAATGAAGACATGTGAGTGATGAAGACCCTGAGGGATGAAGACGTGTGAGTGATGAAGACATGTGAGTGATGAAGACGTGTGAGTGATGAAGACTCTGATTGATGAAGACGTGTGAATGAAGACTGAGTGATGAAGACGTGTGAGTGATGAAGACATGTGAGCGATGAAGACGTGTGAGTGATGAAGACTCTGAGGGATGAAGACGTGTGAGTGATGAAGACTCTGTTGATGAAGATGTGTGAGTGATGAAGACTGAGGGATGAAGACGTATGAGTGATGAATACGTGTGAGTGATGAAGACGTGTGAGTGATGAAGACTGAGTGATGAAGACGTGTGAGTGATGAAGACTCTGAGTGATGAAGACGTGTGAGTGATGAAGACTCTGAGTGATGAAGACGTGTGAATGATGAAGACTGAGTGATGAAGACTCTGAGTGATGAAGACGTGAGTGATGAAGACTCTGTTGATGAAGACGTGTGAGTGATGAAGACTCTCAGTGATGAAGACGTGAGTGATGAAGACGTGTGAGTGATGAAGACTTGTGAGTGATGAAGACGTGTGAGTGATGAAGACGTGAGTGATGAAGACGTGTGAGTGATGAAGACTCTGAGTGATGAAGACGTGTGAGTGATGAAGACTCTGAGTGATGAAGACGTGTGAGTGATGAAGACGTGTGAGTGATAAAGACGTGTGAGTGATGAAGACGTGTGAGTGATGAAGACGTGTGAGTGATGAAGACGTGTGAGTGATGAAGACTCTGAGTGATGAAGACGTGTGAGTGATGAAGACTCTGAGTGATGAAGGTGTTGTCTTGAACATAAAACAATAAAGCTGTGGACTTCATGAGAAGTTCATAATCTGCGACTCAATCAGATTAAAATCTGATCAGCGTTCAAGAAGCAAATGAAAGTCTCTCAGTCTGTAAACAGCTTTACCGACAAATACCTTAACTTCCTGTGGGAGGAGCCATGCGCTTCACGCTGGGAAGGGGGAGGAGCCATGCGCTGGGGAGGGAGGGGGGGGGGGGGCACACGGGGACCACAGTGTGGCACATTAACAGGGCATGTAGGTACATGCCTGCTGCGGAAACAGGTATGTGGATGGGAAGCATCCTGTCTGGTGCTGCAACATGTAAGATTTTTATATTCAAGTGTATTGGACATTGCACATTTATGTTATGGTGTCACGGAATTTAAATGTATCGAAAAAACAGCGCTGGAATAGACAGTGGATTTGTTTGTGGCAGAACACGCGAACAAACATGTTCTCCCGTTCGCCCCCTAGTGGCTCTAATAGTTAGAGCTTAACCAATCAATGTGTATAACACAAAATAATGTCAAAATAATATTTATTTTTTGGGGTTTATTGAGACAGATTAATATTTATTGAACAACCCAAGAGATCTAAACTCTGTATCTTTACATTGAGTTGAATATTTATTGCAAACACAGATATCTAATCCTCTGAATGTTTCTTTGGATTTTAAATTGATGTTTACAATAAAACAAACGTATTATTGATGAATCGTGTTGTTCTTGTTTCTGAATATGAAGTCTGATGTTTGTGTTCAAGTCGTTGATAAACACAGATATAAGGTGTCCTCTGTGTTTCCATCAGACCAGAACCTGAGAGGCGTGGGGGAAGTCGTACCCTGATCTCAGGTCTGCAGGCGGTTCAGGCTGACCTCCAGCAGCTCTAGTTCTGTTTGTGTTGGAGGTTCAGGACTCACAGAGGTTGAACCGTGGCCACTGAGACCTGATGAACACTCTGCATTAAAGAGGGAAGGAGGAGGAGACAGGATAAAGGACAGCAGCTGAGTAAATACTGTCGTCCACCTCCGTTTCCCATCAGCCACCTCTCCAGCTGCTCAGATCTCATTTCTATTGTTTGACTGTCAGCATCATGTTCTCACACTGAGAAACTGTGAAACCACCATCTTCATCATCATCCATCTTCCTCCTCCTTCTTCTTCTCCTCCTCTAGTCTCACATTGACTTCCTGTGGCCTGAGAGCTGAACACAATGGATATCATCGGGTGTGAAGCGTAACTTTATTTTGTAGTGTTACATTGACTTCCTGTGGCCTGAGAGATGAACACGATGGTGATCATTGGGTGGGAAGCTTAATTTTATTTTGTAGTGTTACATTGACTTCCTGTGGCCTGAGAGCTGAACACGATGGAGATCATTGGGTGGGAAGCGTAACTTTATTTTGTAGTGTTACATTGACTTCCTGTGGCCTGAGAGCTGAACACGATGGTGATCATCGGGTGTGAAGCCTGATGTGTTTAATCACAGTTCTCTGAGCTGTAATCGTCTCTGCGGAGCGTTTTCGTGCTAATTTCAAGTGTAATCTGGTTGATTGACAGCGTGTCGGACCTCAGAGTGACTCTGCTGGATTATTTAAGATTATTTAAGATTATGTTGTAATTCCACTTTTAATCTGTGGCGCTTTAAGATTGAAGAGTCGCACTCGGCCACAAAGTGAAGAGTTTCCTGCTGCTGTCGAGAGAAACACTCTGAAGAAGAAATACACAGAGTTCATTTGTCTCACCTTTGAACTGTCCTCTGTCCTCACTAACTCTGTCCTCACTAACTGTCCTCTCTGTCCCAACTAACTCTGTCCTCTAACTCTGTCCTCACTTAATCTGTCCCAACAAACTCTTTCCTCACTAACTCTGTCCTCTCTAACTGTCCTCACTAACTGTCCTCACTTAATCTGTCCCAACAAACTCTTTCCTCACTAACTCTGTCCTCTCTAACTGTCCTCACTAACTGTCCTCACTTAATCTGTCCCAACAAACTCTGTCCTCTCTAACTCTGTCCTCTAACTCTGTCCTCTCTAACTCTGTCCTCTCTAACTCTGTCCTCTAACTCTGTCCTCTCTAACTCTGTCCTCTAACTCTGTCCTCTCTAACTCTGTCCTCTCTAACTCTGTCCTCACCAACATTGTCCTCTCTAACTCTGTCTGTTTCATCATAACTACATACAGTCAGGTCCATAAATATTTGGACATTGACACATTTTTCATTATTTTGGCTCTGTACACCACAACAATGGAGTTGTAATGAAAAAATCAAGATGTGCTTTAAGTGCAGACTTTCAGCTTTAATTTGAGGGTATTTACATCCAAATCAGGTTAACGGTGTAGGAATTACAACAAATTCAAATGTGGCCACCCTCTTTTTAAGGGACCAAAAGTAATTGGACAATTGGCTGATCAGCTGTTTCAAGGTCAGGTGTGTGTAATTCCCTCGTTATTTAATTTACAAGGAGTAGATAAAAGGTCTAGAGTTCATTTCAGGTGTGGTATTGGTGTTTGGAATCTGTTGCGGTCAACTTTCAATATGAAGTCCAAAGAGCTGTCACTATCAGTGAAGCAAGCCATCATTAGGCTGAAAAATCAAAACAAAACCATCAGAGAGATAGCAGACACATTAGGTGTGGCCAAATCAACTGTTTGGTACATTCTTAAGAAGAAAGAACACACTGGTGAGCTCAGCTACACCAAAAGACCTGGAAGACCACAGAAGACAACTGTGGTGGATGACAGAAGAATCATTTCCCTGCTGAAGAAAAACCCCTTCACAACAGTTGGCCAGATCAAGAACACTCTCCAGGAGGTAGGTGTATCTGTGTCAAAGTCGACAATCAAGTGAAGACTTCACCAGAGTAAATACAGAGGGTTCACCACAAGATGTAAACCATTGGTGAGCCTCAAAAACAGGAAGACCAGATTAGAGTTTGCCAAAAAACATCTAAAAGAGCCTGTACAGTTCTGGAAGAACATCCTATGGACAGATGAGACGAAGATAAACTTGTACCAGAATGATGGGAAGAGAAGAGTATGGAGAAGGAAAGGAACTGCTCATGATCCAAAGCATACCACCTCATCAGTGAAGCATGGTGGAGGTAGTGTTATGGCGTGGGCATGTATGGCTGCCAATGGAACTGGTTCCCTCGTATTTATTGATGATGTGACTGCTGACAAAAGTAGCAGGATGAATTCGGAAGTGTTTCGGTCAATATTATCTGCTCATATTCAGCCAAATGCTTCAGAACTCATTGGACGGCGCTTCACAGTGCAGATGGACAATGACCCGAAGCATACTGCGAAAGCAACCAAGGAGTTTTTTAAGGCAAAGAAGTGGAATGTTCTGCAATGGCCAAGTCAATCACCTGACCTGAATCCAATTGAGCATGCATTTCACTTGCTGAAGACAAAACTGAAGGGAAAATGCCCCAAGAACCAGCAGGAACTGAAGACGGTTGCAGTAGAGGCCTGGCAGAGCATCACCAGGGACGAAACCCAGCGTCTGGTGATGTCTATGGAATCCAGACTTCAGGCTGTCATTGACTGCAAAGGATTTTCAACAAAGTATTAAAAGTGACAATTAGATTTATGATTATATTAATTTGTCCAATTACTTTTGGTCCCTTAAAAAGAGGGTGGTCAATTTTGAATTTGTTGTAATTCCTACACCGTTCACCTGATTTGGATGTAAATACCCTCAAATTAAAGCTGAAAGTCTGAGCTTAAAGCACATCTTGATTTCAACTCCATTGTTGTGGTGTACAGAGCCAAAATAATGGAAAATGTGTCAATGTCCAAATATTTATGGACCTGACTGTAGTTAGTGAAAGTGGAGTCGGATCCTCTAAACACCGCGGTTGTCTTTTCCTAACTTCTCATGAATTCTCATTCCCATCTCTCCTTGACCCTGTGACATTTTCCACAGAGGTCAAGGAAATGTGGTTAGGTTTAGACATTAGGTCATTATTTGGACTATTTGACCGCAGCCAAAAACTCTGAGAACAAGAAGTGTCCGAAAGACGAGAACTCTGAGGACAGGAAGTGTCTGTAGCAGGTTGTGGATCAGGACTGTAATCTGTCCAGGATCAGAATTACGACCAGGATCAGGACTGTAGTGTGTCCAGGATCAGAATTACGATCAGGATCAGGACTGTAGTGTGTCCAAGATCAGAATTACGACCAGGATCAGGACTGTAGTGTGTCCAGGATTGGGACCAGGATCAGGAACAGGCAGCCTGCAGGGCTCCTGGTTTGAAGCTGCTGAAGATGCCAAAGATAAATAAATAGCATCTAATTTTCCTGACCAGACATGGGAGCTGGACCGTGATGCTCCTCCGCCCCCTGCTCCTCGCCTGGAAGGCTCCTGCTAATTGGGTCAGGATCATCGTTAAGGATCAGGGGACAGATAGCAGAGGAGGTGGAGGAGGAATAATATATTGATTATAATCCGTTACTAATGATTAACTTAAAATCAGTGGATGAACAATAACCTGTTCGGGAACCAAGTTCAGGAGGAAATTCGGATTTCCTACGTTCACCTGACACCTGAATGCATCTTCACATTCTGAAGCTGCAGCTCTCTTTGTTGTTTAATTTCACACTCGACACCCTGAGAGGCCAGCGAGCTGTTCCCAACCACTTCCAGTCTTTATGCTAAGCTAACAGCTAATGGCTGCTGGCATGAAAAGTAGGCTGAGTAAATAAAACATGTATTTTTTTATATAGCGAGACGAGGAGACAGTTGTGGTCTTGGTCGAGGTGCAATTCAGAGTCTGGTTCCCCAACACATCGTCACTGCTCCATATTGAAGCCAGACCCCACAGGCCCACAACAAAGACCTTCAGACTGAAATAAAACCTGAATCATAAAACTACAATCCCAGACTGTCATGCGGTCACGTGACCTCAGTCGGCTGAGGATGAGCTGCTCTTCGTCCTCTGAAGGCGTCTTTCAGAACCACAAGAACCCTGAAAGTCCAGCAGAACTCTTCCTTTTCCACCTGGAAAAGAGGACAGTTAGTCCACTGCCCTCTTCCAGTGAGATGAGCCGATGATAATAACTCATAATCGGGCGTCAGGGTGGATGAGCGTCGGCTCAGTAATGAGGTGGAGGAATATGCACGGTGCCGTGACGACGACTGGCAGAACAAGATGTCGGCTATCACACGCGGTTTTGCGCCTCCAAGGAGAGTCCTTTGAGGTGACGGATCCGTCCTGATCCTGACCTTATGTGTTAAAGCTGCATTCTCTCTCCTGACCACCAGGTGGCGACTCCTCTGGTTGTATAGAAGTCTAGGCTTCATGTGTTAAAGCTGCATTATCTCTCCTGACCACCAGGGGGCGACTCCTCTGGTTGTATAGAAGTCTAGGCTTCATGTGTTAAAGCTGCATTCTCTCTCCTGACCACCAGGGGGTGGCTGCAAGATGCACAAATTAGCATCTATCCTTATTTCTCTCATTGCCTTTCATTTCATTACCTCATTCTATATTTAACACTATTAAACTCTATTAAGTTATATTTAAATATATAAAATGTATACAGTGATGAAACCAGTCTGCCTGCTGCTTCACAAAGAGGACCAAATAAAACCAGGTCTCAGAGCAGCCGGCTCAGCAGCCCGCTAGCACTCGGCAGCATGTTGACGGTAGACGGATGTCTTCCCGCTCCGGCACACCAGCGAGCAGCAGCCAACATGTGGCGGCGGTAAGAAGCTCATTACGGCACCTTTAACGCTCGAATGTCTCGGGGGTCCTCCTCTGAAAGAAACTGAGGCTGGCCTTCATTTAAAAATGGATCTTTCAAGTGCTGCATTTTGAAGTAATTCCTGAGAGAACAGCTGACGGTCTTTGAAGCTGAAGGCTTCTGCTGCTCAGATTACGTTTCATCAAACATTTATTAAAACACATTTATTAAAACACGTTTACACACGGCCATGCTCATCCAGGGGAGTGTTCAGGATAATGTATCAAAGGCCGGGGGCAGGTGGGACAAAGCAGCCCTGTGACTATATCTGTGAAGTCATTCTACTGTTCTAACGTTAGCTGGGTGAGGCTTACAGAGCACTGAACTAACGTTAGCATGGCGATTCTACCAGCTAACTGAGACGCGACAGAAGCTAGGGAAATTTACAGGACATTTACTGACCGTCTGTGTGTGTAATTGTGTGATTGTGTACGTGCGTCTCTGTGTGTGTGATTGTGTGTCTGTGATTGTGTGCGTGTCTCGGTGTGTGTCGCTGTTTCTATGTTTCTGTTTGTCTCTGTGCGTGTCTGTGTGTGTGAGATTGCATGTTTCTCTCTCTGTGCGTGTCTTTCCTTGTTTGTCTCTGTGTGTGTGAGATTGCGTGCGTGTCTTTCCATGTTTGTCTGTGTGTGTATGTGTGATGCTGCAGGTGTTCGGTCCAATCAGAGCGCAGCAGAGCCAACAGGAAGAAGCTCCTGAAGCGTGAAATGAAGTCACTGCTGGTTGTTGATAATACAACGCTTCTTTATAAAAAGCCTGAAAGCTTCGTTTCTGTTTCTCTGGTTCAGAAACATTTCACCCTGAAATTAAATGAGTTTCATGTTTACTAAATATCAGTTCATCTCACAGTCAGTCTTTTTGTTTTGTTATTCCCATTGGTCATTTCAGGATTTTAGTTTTGTGCAAAGAAATAAAAATCATTATTGTATTGTTTGTTTGAAAATTGTGTAAAATGTATGACTCATTATGAATATTTTTAAATATAATACTTTTAAACCCCGCTTGAGCCTCAGCCATTTTTCTCAGAAATTCCAAATGGTTTTGCATACGCATAGTAAATACAGAATCTCAACCACAAGGGCTATTTGAATAATTTCAAAAGGTATAATATACAGAAACACGTGTGAAACTAGTTAAGAGGTCCATAAAGCAGTGTATGTGTAACTGGCTTATTGACTGATGATAGAACACAGGAAAGAAATTATGCATATAATAATCTTTTTATTAATTGAAGTTAAATATTTTTAGTAATTACTTTAGTGCATTTGTGAATTAGCAATTAAGTTTGCTGAGACCCCAAACGCCCTAACCTTCTTCCTGGACCTTGAACGCCTCTGGTTCCACAACAGAGGGGCTCTGCTCAAGCAAATTCACCAATACATACCAAGCAAGGCTGCGTGGAACATCGTTTTTATTCATAAGTAAGTCATATTTCAGTTTTTTGGCTGGAATGTGGTTGATATCTTGCTGAGGTGTTGTCTGACTGTATTGGTGGATTCTGTAAGTCATAAGCTTTCCAGAAAGGTGCGCTAACCATGTGTGGCATCAAGCTAGCGATATGAAAATTCATATTTCCATAACTTGGGGAGCTCTCTCTCTCATATGTATGGTTTATGTTAATATTTATGGTTGAATTGTGTTATAAACATGTAAAAATGGTCATAGTATTACCCCACTAGAGAGGTCATAGTACCATATTATCCCACTAGAGAGCTCATAGTACCATATTACCTCACTAGAGAGCTTATAGTACCATATTACTTGACTAGAGAGCTCATAGTACCATATTACCCCACTAGAGAGCTCATAGTACCATATTACCTCACTAGAGAGCTCATAGTACCATATTACTTGACTAGAGAGCTCATAGTACCATATTACCCCACTAGAGAGCTCATAGTACCATATTACCTCACTAGAGAGCTCATAGTACCATATTACCCCACTAGTACCATATTACTCCACTAGAGAGCTTATAGTACCATATTACCTCACTAGAGAGCTGCACTTACTGAATGTGGGCTACTTGTGGTTCCTGGAGTCTTAAAAAGTAGGATGGGGGCCAGATCCTCCAGTTATCAAGCTCCTTTTCTGTGGAACCAGCTTTCACTTTCAGTCCGGGGGCAGACACGGTGACCTCATTTAAGAGTAGACTTAAGACTTTTCTCTTTGATAGTGCTTATAGCTAGGGCTGACTCGGATTTATAGTTAGGGCCGGCTCAGGTTTGCCCTGGTCCACAACCTAGATATGCAGCTATAGGTCTAGACTGCTGGGGGACATCTTAGGATACACTGAGCTCCTCTCTCCTCTCCTCTCCTCTCTCTTCTTCTGGATGAATTAATGTCTCTTCAATGCACATTACTAACTCTACTTCTTCTCGGGAGCCTCTGTGCTTCCTCCTCAAGCTTCCATGGATCGTGGCTGTCTGGATCCGGTCCTGTTCCCTGCCATGGCGGCCCTGCTGATGCCCCTGATCTCTACCTCCGTCTGCTTAACATGGATCGTGGTTGTCTGGGTCGTGGTCCAAGCCTACTACTCATTACATGAATAACTTCTGTGATATTCATTGAATGTGCTGTAACTCTGTTATGTTGATTCTGGTCACATGACATCTATTGCTTCTGTCCATCCGGGGAGAGGGATCCTCCTCTGTTGCTCTCCTTAAGGTTTCTTCCTTTTTTCCCTGTGAAAGGGTTTTTACTATTTTTTGGGGGAGTTTTTCCTGATCCAATGTGAGGTCTAATGAACATGCTGCTGCAGTGAGAGTAATTACAGCGCTTCATCCTCTGGCCTGAGGTCAGTTATTAACACGCAGTGGTTAGTTTCTCTGTAGCTGCAGGAGCTGAATCACTGACCTGAGGTCAGCTGCTCAAACATCTTAACTTCAAGCATAAAGACACTCAAACTGAACCTACATCAGTTTTCCTAAAAGTCTGACCTGCTTTCTGGATGTCATGGTGAGTTCTTATTGTTGCACATAAAGTCTGCTTTCGTTTTATTGACACTTTATTTGATGAAAGATCAGGTTTGAGGTTTTGATCCACAGTGAGCTGGTGTCTGCAGATCCAATTCAGTCTGGTCTGAGTGTGGACCTGAGCCTGGAGCTCAGGTGGGGCAGCAGACAGAAACCACATGCTGGCCGCTGCTCAGTCTGTGTGGTGAACATGTCCTCCTCCTCCTCCTCCTCCTACCACACACATAAAAGACCGCCGTCCTCCAGCCCGAGAGGACTGGGATGTTTAGGGACAAGACTCAGCGTCTCCAGTCCACCAAACTGCCTTTGATTTGGGGTTCAGAGCTGGAGGGATGTGCCAAGGAGTTGGGGGGACGAGACTTCCTGGCAGTGCCGACGACTCCTGAACCACGAGAGGTGAGGAGGCCATAGTGGTGCGTTCAGGGACACTCGGCTGACAGCAGAGAAACAAAACGCTTCTTCAGGGACGTCCAGGAGAAAGAGGAGGTGTCGACCTGCAGAACACAAACACATGTGTATGTAACATTTAAGCTAACGGGACAGAAAAGCTAACGCTGAGCTAACCAGACAGAGAAGCTAGATCTGTGAGTCGGTTACCTTGACGTTGTGTCTGCGGGCGACGTCGGGCCTCCTGCAGAGTCCCTGCAGCTGTTTACACAGCTGCTCAGGTGTGGAGTACAGGTACTCTGCTGCAGTAGAGAGCAGAGAAGAAGAAAGACCAGTGTCACACTGAACTGGGACAGAAGCTCCTGAATCAGGGTTCACTTTAAAGTCACATGATTTTGTTACCTGGGAATATTTCTGGGTACACTAAGGCCTTTGGACACAGAGGATAACAGCCACAGTGAACAGCTTCCAACCTGTAAAATACATGAATATTAAAGAGGACCAATAGGGAGAAATCTTTATATTAATGACACCATGTGAAGCTCAACCCAGCGGCGGGTTAACTTAGCTTAGCGTAAACACTGTAATCAGGCTCCTCTAAAGCTCCCTGGTTAGAACATAACTGTTGGGGACAGTGTGTTAGAACATGGACTAGTTCTAGTGAGGAGACTGTTAGGACATGGACTAGTTCTAGTGAGGGGACAGTGTGTTAGGACATGGACTAGTTCTAATGAGGGGACAGTGTGTTAGGACATGGACTAGTTCTATTGAGGGGACAGTGTGTTAGGACATGGACTAGTTCTAGTTCGGGGCCAGTGTCTTAGGACATGGACTAGTTCTAGTTAGGAGCCAGTGTCTTAGGACATGGACTAGTTCTAGTGAGGAGACTGTTAGGACATGGACTAGTTCTAGTTAGGGGACAGTGTGTTAGGACATGGACTAGTTCTAGTTAGGGGCCAGTGTCTTAGGACATGGACTAGTTCTAGTTAGGGGACAGTGTGTTAGGACATGGACTAGTTCTAGTGAGGAGACTGTGTTAGGACATGGACTAGTTCTAATGAGGGAGCAGTGTGTTAGGACATGGACTGGTTCTAGTGAGGGGACAGAGTGTTAGGACATGAACTACTTCTTGTGAGGGGACAGTGTGTTAGGACATGGACTAGTTCTAGTTAGGAGACAGAATGTTACGACATGGACTAGTTCTCCAATGAGGAGACTGTTAGGACATGGACTAGTTCTCCAATGAGGAGACTGTGTTAGGACATGGACTAGTTCTAATGAGGGAGCAGTGTGTTAGGACATGGACTAGTTCTAGTGAGGAGACTGTTAGGACATGGTCTAGTTCTAGTTAGGAGACAGAATGTTACGGCATGGACTAGTTCTAATGAGGAGACTGTTAGGACATGGACTAGTTCTAGTGAGGAGACTGTGTTAGGACATGGACTAGTTCTAATGAGGGAGCAGTGTGTTAGGACATGGACTAGTTCTAGTGAGGAGACTGTGTTAGGACATGGACTAGTTCTAGTGAGGAGACTGTGTGTTAGGACATGGACTAGTTCTAGTTAGGAGACAGTGTGTTAGGACATGGACTAGTTCTAGTGAGGAGACTGTGTTAGGACATGGACTGGTTCTAATGAGGGGACAGTGTGTTAGGACATGGACTAGTTCTAGTTAGGGGCCAGTGTCTTAGGACATGGACTAGTTCTAGTTAGGGGACCGTGTGTTAGGACATGGACTAGTTCTAGTGAGGAGACTGTGTTAGGACATGGACTAGTTCTAGTGAGGAGAATGTGTGTTAGGACATGGACTAGTTCTAGTTAGGAGACAGTGTGTTAGGACATGGACTAGTTCTAGTGAGGAGACTGTGTTAGGACATGGACTAGTTCTAATGAGGGGACAGTGTGTTAGGACATGGACTAGTTCTAGTTAGGGGCCAGTGTCTTAGGACATTGACTAGTTCTAGTTAGGGGCCAGTGTCTTAGGACATGGACTAGTTCTAGTTAGGGGACAGTGTGTTAGGTCATGGACTAGTTCTAGTGAGGAGACTGTGTTAGGACATGGACTAGTTCTTGTGAGGGGACAGTGTGTTAGGACATGGACTAGTTCTTGTGAGGGGACAGTGTGTTAGGACATGGACTAGTTCTATTGAGGAGACTGTTAGGACATGGACTAGTTCTATTGAGGAGACTGTTAGGACATGGACTAGTTCTATTGAGGAGACTGTTAGGACATGGACTAGTTCTAGTTGGGGGCCAGTGTGTTAGGACATGGACTAGTTCTAGTTAGGGGCCAGTGTGTTAGGACATGGACTAGTTCTATTGAGGAGACTGTTAGGACATGGTCCAGGTCATTCATGCTTTTATTTCATCTCGGCTTGATTACTGCAACTCTATTTTCACCTGTCTCAGCAAGTCGTCCCAGGACCGTCTGCAACTAGTCCAGAACTCTGCTGCAAGGCTGCTGACTAGGTCTAGCAGGTTGTCGCACATCACTCCGATTTTATACTCATTACATTGGCTTCCGATCAATTTCAGGATCAAATTCAAAGTTTTGGTTCTAACTTATAAAGCATTGCATGGTCAAGCACCTGCTTATATATCTGACCTGCTCCATCCGTACACTACAACCAGGCCCCTCAGGTCTTCTAACCAGGGATTACTGGCTGTCCCACGCACTCGCTTAAAAACTAGAGGTGACCGCTCTTTTGAAGCGGTGGCTCCAAACCTGTGGAACGCCCTTCCGATTGTCTTGCGTTCAGCAGTCTCGCTTGAAGCTTTTAAAAAGCAGCTGAAGACGCACTTGTTTACATTTGCTTTTGATTGATGTATGTAATTTTTTGGTGTCATGCTGAAATTGTTGTAATGATTGTTTTTAGTCTTTTTGGTTTTATAACTTAACATGTTTTGTTCAAATGTTTACCAATGTGAAGCACTTTGTGACTTTGTCTGTGAAAGGTGCTATAACAAATAAACTTATTATTATTATTATTATTAGTTCTAAAGAGCAGTGCATTAGGACATGGACTAGTTTTAGTGAGGGGACAGTGTGTTAGGACATGGACTAGTTCTTGTGAGGGGACAGTGTGTTAGGACATGGACTAGTTCTAGTTAGGGGACAGTGTTAGAACATGGACTAGTTCTAGTGAGGAGACTGTTAGGACATGGACTAGTTCTATTGAGGAGACTGTTAGGACATGGACTAGTTCTAGTTAGGGGCCAGTGTGTTAGGACATGGACTAGTTCTAGTTAGGAGACAGAATGTTAGGACATGGACTAGTTCTAGTTAGGGGACTGTGTTAGGACATGGACTAGTTCTAGGGGACAGTGTGTTAAGATAAGATAAGATAAAATAAGATAATCCTTTATTAGTCCCGCAGTGGGGAAATTACAGGATTACAGCAGCATTGCTCAGTACGTAAAAGATAAAAAATCAAGTAATATAAATAAACAGTAATAAACATAATAAAACAGTAAAGAAGAAAATTGAATGTACAGTAGAATATTGAATATACAAAATTACAAATTACATGGTGTGTTAGGACATGGACTAGTTCTATTGAGGAGACTGTTAGGACATGGATTAGTTCTAGTGAGGGAGCAGTGTGTTAGGACATGGACTAGTTCTATTGAGGGGATTGTGTTAGGACATGGATTAGTTCTAGTGAGGGAGCAGTATGTTAGGACATGGTCTAGTTCTAGTAAAACTCCCCATCCAACCTCAGGAAACACAATGAGGTAAATTAAGATTAATCTCATGAGCCGCATCGTTAATGTTTAGTTATCATAATTAGCATAAACCAGTTTCCATATCTAGCAGTGTCTCCCACAGGATTGGAGTATATATTTGGCAGGGGAGGGGGGAGACAGGTGTCTGATCTTCTACTTTAGCCATACGTGGTGTATGTTAGGCTAACGCTTTCTAGCTATCGTAAATCAAATGAGACAATTAGTGTAGTAGACAGATTGCTAGCGAGTTAGTGAGCTGAGGAAGTGTTGACAGTTGTGAGATTTTGTTGATTCCAATTGTCTTAGATTTAATCATTGCAGCACTAGTTGGCTAACATTAGCTAACTTAACTTTAGCTAACTTAACTTTAGCTAACATTGAGTTAGCTAAAGTTAAGTTAAACGTAATGCTGCGCTCTCGAGGCTAGCTAACGTTAAGTTAGCGTAGCCACCACACCATAGGATTGACAGGAGCCGCGGGAGCGCAGCGTTACGATCGGAGTTGGAGATGCATGCAAGTGTGTGTAGGAAGTGGGGCTAGCTAAAGTTGTTATGCTTAGAAAAACGGCTCCTGAGACTCCCTCCACCAGCAAGCAGACCACATCAGTGAACACCTTGACTGTCTCAGAGGTCCATTGACAAAGCTGTCGTGTAGTATGTGGTCCAAGGGCTCCAGCCATTCTGTGCTGTTGAGCATACTTATAAACGCACTGTTACAACTCCTTCATAGTGTCATATCGCGAAAAGCAGTATGACATGAGAATTATGATGATAAGTTCATAGTAGATGCAATAGTATACTTGTGTACATTATATTATGTTGAACGTTGTTGCTCCTGGATGGATCACAGCCAACCCAATTATTTTAACACAACTCCTTGTCCTTGGTCATGGTGGCCACAGCACTTATAATAAAGAATAAACTTCATAAATCTAAAGATTCTGACCCGTTGCTTTTTTATTAACAGCATTTACTTGTACTTTTACTTTCAATACTTAAGTACATTTAATATCAGAAAATTACTTTTGATACTTAAGTACAGTAAATATCAGATACTTTAATAAGCTTACTCAAGTAGGTGTAATTTTCCAGTAGTATCTTTACTTTTACTCAAGTATGGCTTTTGGGTACTTTATACACCACTGCCCTCAACGTAGTATATTTAAATATTTTGTAGATCGCTGATGAATAATTGAGAACTTTTCTGTATTCCTGCTGGACAGTCATGTTTAAAAGAGAAGATCTGATGGAAACGTTATCAGAAACCAAGAATCTGATTCATGAAGAGATCCGTTCTGGTTTGAGGGTCCAGCTCCTGGATCTCTCTGATGTGGATTATCGAGGTCAGTCCAATTCTCTGATGTGAGTAAATGTTTTTAAGCTCAGATATAATTATCACTGGACTGAGTGATGTATCATCACTGCAGGGCATCAACACGGATGATCTTAATCAGATTAAACATAATTCAGCGATGAGGAAAATATTACAGACTAAACAACTATTCTGTTCTCCTGTTTCTGAAGTGATTCAACAGACAGAACTCCGGCTGTGCTTTTATTTTGTCAACAAGAGATGAAGCCTTTATTTTGTTGAGATCAAGCATTTATTTTGTTGACCCGTGCTGCTGATTTTATTTTGTTGACCCGCGCTGCTGATTTTATTTTGTTGACCCGCGCTGCTGATTTTATTTTGTTGACCCAAGTTGCAGCTTTTGTTTTGAGATGAAGCTTTTATTTTGTTGAGATGAAGCTTTTATTTTGTTGACCCGAGCTGCAGCTTTTGTTTTGTTGAGATGAAGCTTTTATTTTGTTGACCCGGGCTGTTGCTTTTATTTTGTTGAGCTGAGCAGCTTGTTTGAACAACATTAGCTTGCCAGTGAACTTTAGGGTTAGAAAGATGAAATTTGTATATTCATTAGCAGTTGCTATGCTAACATTATATTTATGTTTTACAAAATAAAAAGATTTTAAAAAGAACAGTTAATATTCCAAGCTTTCAATATGTAATTGTAATTGTTATTGTTCACATTAACACTATGAACGCTGATGAATCACATGAATCTTCCATTTATTTATTCCTACACCCTGTCAACTAACATGCTAACAAAACTACAATATTTTCAAATTGAGGCCTTTAATGATTTCATTATTCTTATTTTATTTATCTTTATGTTTCTGTGACAGTATTTGTTAGTAAAGTATTCTTTATGTTTCTATGTGACAGTATTTGTTGTTAAAGTATTCTTTATGTTTCTATGTGACAGTATTTGTTGTTGTTAAAGTATTCTTTATGTTTCTATGTGACAATATTTGTTGTTGTTAAAGTATTCTTTATGTTTCTATGTGACAATATTTGTTGTTGTTAAGGTATTCTTTATGTTTCTATGTGACAGTATTTGTTGTTAAAGTATTCTTTATGTTTCTATGTGACAATATTTGTTGTTATTAAAGTATTCTTTATGTTTCTATGTGACAGTATTTGTTGTTGTTAAAGTATTCTTTATGTTTCTATGTGACAATATTTGTTGTTGTTAAAGTATTCTTTATGTTTCTATGTGACAATATTTGTTGTTGTTAAAGTATTCTTTATGTTTCTATGTGACAGTATTTGTTGTTAAAGTATTCTTTATGTTTCTATGTGACAATATTTGTTGTTATTAAAGTATTCTTTATGTTTCTATGTGACAGTATTTGTTATCAAAATATTCTTTATTTTTCTATGTGACAGTATTTGTTGTTAAAGTATTCTTTATGTTTCTATGTGACAGTATTTGTTGTTAAATTATTCTTTATGTTTTTATGTGACAGTATTTGTTGTTGTTAAAGTATTTATGTTTCTATGTGACAATATTTGTTGTGGTTAAAGTATTCTTTGTTTCTATGTGAAAGTATTTGTTGTTAAAGTATTCTTTATTTACATTACATTACAGTTCATTTAGCTGACGCTTTTATCCAAAGCGACTTACATGATATACAGTATACCGTAGACACAGCAACGGTGAGCAATTAGGGTTAAGTATCTTGCTCAAGGACACAACGACATGGACTGGCTGAGCCGGGGTTTGAACCTCTGACCCTCTGATCCAGACTGACTTGCTAACCACTGAGCCACAGTCGCTCCTGTATTCTTTATGTTTCTATGTGACAGTATTTGTTGTTGTTAAAGTATTCTTTATGTTTCTATGCCTCCCATATTACACATATGGCAGCTCTAAACATGAATCAGGTGCAGATCACACATCAGGCTGCAGGCCGACACACTCACAGGGCCGTTTGATTGGCCGAGCTTCAGAGAGCGGAGCGTCTGATTGGCCGTTTGGCCTGCAGCGCTGCAGAGTGCAGGTGACTGAAGTGTGACTGAAGTCTGGTTCACAGGCTGCTGGTCCTCAGAGTCCACACCTGCAGGTTCCCATCAGTTCTCTAGGGAGGACACCGTGATGTGATGAGACCACCGGGTCAATAAAGTTTATTCAAGCTGACTCTGAGCTTCACAGACTCTCAGGTGAGAAGAGGAGAAGCAGTCAGGTAACGGGGGCAACTGTGGCTCAGTGGTTAGCAGGTCTGACTTTCAATCGGAAGATCGGCGGTTCAAACCCCGCTCAGCCATTCCAGGTTGTTGTGCCGTTACTGTGTCTACAGTAACGGCCAGGCTTCCCTTGGAAAAGAGGTCATTGTATCTCAACGGGACCGACCCGGTTAAATAAAGGCTAATAAAAATTTAAAAAAATAACGCTGAGCGGAAAGTATTATTACACTATGGGTTACAGGTGCAGAGTCCAAATTAAAATGAGACAGCATCCTTCAAAACACAGTTCACCGAGTCTGGTCTTAAAGAGACAGCAACCCTCAAAACACAGTTCACCGAGTCTGGTCTTAAAGAGACAGCAACCCTCAAAACACTGTTCACCGAGTCTGGTCTTAAAGAGACAGCAACCTCAGATGTGAATCTTACATGGCAACTCCGAAGAACTCGTGTCGTGCAGTGGAGACGACCACATCGGCCTGAAGTAGCACCTGCAGGTAGCGGTCTCTGGACATGTAACCCCAGTTCTGGATGTGACGGTCCAGCTGACGTCTGGCCTCTGTGAAGATTTCTGCAGGAAAACCACAGAAGAAGAATAGAGCAGATGATTTAAACACATTCTGTTAAGACACTGTTCATGTGAAGCTAAAGCATTTGACTGAATTAATTCCATCAGTTAGCTTAGCATAAAGACATGTTTAAAGACATGATGAGTATTATTATTGTTGTTATTATAATTGTTTTATTGTTATCAATATTAGTATGAGGATTATTATTATTGTTAATATATAATTTTTATTATTTTAATCTTTATTATTATTTTTTATTATTTATTTATTATTATAGATGGACAGATGTATACTTTATTCATCCCCAAAGGGAAGTTTGTTTGTCACAGTAGCAGCTTAGACACAAAAATAACAGGAATAAAAGATGCAATATACATATATATATATATATATATCAATATATACAACAAAACTCAATATATACAAAACAGCAAGAGTGTATTAATTTAGAAAATTAAATTTAAATAAAGAAAGTGCAAAAATGCAAAGTATATGTAGTATATATATCTGTGTGTGTGTGTGTATATATACACACATATACATACATGTATATATAAATATAATAATATTATTATTGTTATTCATATTAAATCTTATTTCTATTATTAATAACAATATTAATAATACTTATTATTTGTGTGAGCAGGCAATGTTCGTCCTTTAAGTTGTATTTAATTATATGAGAAATAAAAGCATAAAGAAAAGAATATGATAATAACTAATAAACTAAAAGCTTTATTTATTTATCTTCAGACGGGACAAACTTTATCTTTATTAATTAGAGAAGATCAGGTTTATGAATGCTTGTGAACATAATCAATACTGTGACCCTGGTAAGGTCTAATGTGATTGGATGAAGATAATCTGAGACATGAAGCTGGATTTACGGTCAGCGTGTTTATGCTGCAGTTAAAATTTACTTCTTAATATCTCAGAGTGGGTTCATTAAGTTAAAGATTAGAACCCTTCACACACACACACACACACTATTTACTCATTATGATCAGGAGCTTTTTGTGATGACCTCACCAGCAGACTGGACCAGTTCTCTCTCTCTGTGTGTGTGTGTGTGTGTGTGTGTGTGTGTGTGTGTGTGTGTGTGTGTGTGTGTGTGTGTACCTGGTACATCAGTGAAGGTCTCTCCGAGCACCGACAGATGAAAGTCGACTTGTTTCTCTTTCAGTTTGATCAAAGTGGAAAAAAACAGCTCAGGGTTTTTGTCGTGCTCCCTGAAAAACACAAACATCATATACATGTGTATATACGCGCACACACACACACACACACACACACACACACACACACACACACACACACACACACACACACACACACACACACACACACACACACACACACACACACACACACACACACACACACACACACACACACACACACACACACACACACACACACACACACACACAACTCTCTGAACCCGTTTAAATCTTCTTAAACAGGTCTTTTATTCTGAAGGCACTTCCTGTGACATGATTACTGGACATGCAGCGGTGTGTTGGCGTTGCTCTTCTTCGGTGGTGTCAGTAGCCGCAGCAGCCGCTGTGTAATCTGCTGCACTGAGAGCAACACAGAGGGATTATTGTATTCCACAGAGATGTCCGTTAATCTGTGATTGGAGCTCCTCGTCTGGCTTGTGTTTTAATCTGAGTGTGGCCTGGATCCTCAGATTACTGCTCGCCTTGTTGCTGCTGTTCCAGGTGAAGGCGCCTTCACCTATATACATATTCATATATTCATTCATATATATATATAAATAATATATAACCCACCACCTGTGAGGCCAGACAATGTGAAGAGGTTTCATTTGGTCTCCAGTGTCCCCCTCAATAACTGTTCTCTGGTCTGTTCCGGGTTCACAACTGGACTCATGTGGATCTTCCTGCTGGTCTCCAGATGATGGATACTCACCACACCTGTAGGATATATATATATATATATATATATATATATACATATATATATATATATATATATATACATACATATATACACATACATACATACATATATATATATATATATATATATATATATACACACACACACACAATATAATAAAAACATTTTAATACACATTTAAAACACAGATTAACATCAACAAACCTACTTTAACTGCTGTTTGGATGGAGTGCTGTTTACAGCCTGAAGGGGCGCTGCAGGAGATTCATGACTCCATTGTTCAGATTATGTGTGTGTGTATATATATATATATATATATATATATATATATATAAATATACTGAATATAATAGGCATAAACCCAACGCATCCAACAAACTCAACCGGCATTAACCAACCATTACAGTACACTAAAACTAGAGTCGTTATGAGACAGGAAGTCACACGTCTGCAGTGTCCACTGGTCACGTGTCTTCATGCTGTTGTTTTCTGAACATGGCATGACGTAACGCTCATATGGAGGGAAAGCTGTGACATCAGGAGTGATGGGATTATTGTCCGACCAGAGAAGAAGAAGCATCTGTTGTAAATCTGTAAAACCCCAAACAAACAAGTACAACCTGCTGCTTTCATCTGCAGGTTCAGCTGGACACAAAGACATCTGACCCGCTGCTCATGGTAGACAGCCCAATACCAGAATCCTTTGACTGAACACACTATTTACAGACTTGTAGTCTGTTGTGCCGCATTGCATTCTGGGGAAGTGTTCCTACAGTGTTTAAATGTCCAGCTGGATACATTGTCTGTCTCTGAACTTCAGTCTTATCACAGCAAATGAAAACAAAACAGATCCGGATGCTGCGGTTCTGGACTCACAGCCCCACTGCTGGTTGATGAAATGCATGCTGGGATATGTGTCTAAAGTATCTAAAGCTCTTTACATTCAACCTGCTGATGTCATGTATTGAACCTGGACAGACCAATCAACACGGGACTCCAGATGTCTGTTTTCAGGAACTTTGATGAAGAGGAAGGAATTAAGGATTCTTCTTCTTCTATAAATCTCATCAGCTGTTCTGCATCAGTCAGTAGAACACCACAGAAGAAGTCAGAGGTGAGGCTCTACAACACCAGCTGGACACTTTGATCCAATAACAAAAACAAAGGAGATCTACTTTCTGGATCTGACTCCAGGGACGAAAGGACAGTGAGATCCAGTTGGTCATAGACCTGGTTCATCATAGACCTGGTCTGAAATACAGCCTACAACAACCAGACTGGTATAAATAATCATTCTTTGTAGATCCTCAAGCTGCTGCTTTAGAACTGGACCCAGTTAGACTCAATGTAATGTGATTCTGGTCCCAGATCTGGTTTCAGGTACCAGGAACCAAACGGACCCATAAAGACCTGAGGACAGTCAGACCCCTATGATACAGACATGATCCAGAAGAGAACCACAGACAGCCTGGACCTCGTGTGAGGACCCAAGGACGGATCAACCTGAACCAAAGGGAAACCTCTGACAGAAATGTCTCTCGACCGTCCAGACTCATTTAAAGAGCCAGATTTGGGTCCGAGGTCATGTTCCAGTTACAAAGAGGACCTGTGACAACCTGTACCGAGTTGTAAAAAACAAAGTGCTGCCATCCGTCATTGTCAGAGCTCTTTAGAGAACATACTTTTAGGTCAGCTGCAGCAACAAAACCCTGATCAGGATTAATCAGATCCTCCTCTGCAGCACCTGACGACCAGCAGAACCGCGACAGCTGCACAAAAGGCCGACCGCAAACCGGCCCACCACAGAAGAAGAAAAGGCTTCTGGGGCTCCGGCAGTCAGACACCTGCTGATCACGTGGGGTCCACATTGATCTGGTGGGACTGGGCGGTGATGGATGGGGGTCTTTGTGTCCTGCCTCAGGTTTCTGCCGGCTCAGGTCAATCTCTATTAAGTTACTCAAGTCCTCCACTAAAGGTTGATGGACGACGCGGCAGCACACGGCCACAAAGAGGCTTTCAACCCTAAAGGGACGCTTTGTTTGTCCTCTTCTTTCGGTTCTCTTCCCAGAGTCCTCCTCGCTCCGACGAGGGAATCGATCCCAACACGCAACTGGTGCTTGTTGGTGTCAAAGTCTTTCATTATTCATCGTTTAAATATATATTTAGACAGATGACTGGTTTTAATCCTGATTATGCAGATTTGTTCCACATAGAAAATAAAAGATTTTTATTTTAATATATAATATATCAAAAACAAATCAAAACAAAGGAAATGAGAAAGTTTCTCTCAAATTAATTAATTTAAAAGATTCTGAATTCACAACCTGTTTTCGTGTGTTTTCTAAGTTGTTATAACCTGTTATTATTATTATTATATTATTATATTTCAAGCATCAGAGGACAACGATCAGGAACCAGTGCTGAAGCAGTGGACGAGGTTATCCCCTCTCTCTGCTGGCTCAGGTTTCATGTTTTATATCACAATAAATGTCTTTGGGCTTTGAACTGTTACTTACTGTTAATAAGGAAAGGAAACTAGAAAATTCCGCAAGAAATATTTATGTGTGGCGACTACTATATATGGGCGACTGTGGGGTTAGGGTTAACCCTAACCCTAACCTTTGAGCAAGACACTTAACCCTCATTGCTCACCGTTGCTGTGTCTACGGTCTACTGTATATCATGTAAGTCTCTTTGGATAAAAGCCTCAGATAAATGAAATGTAATATATATATATATATATAACACAAAAGAAGAGCAGGGCTGTGGTGGTGGGCCCCCAGTCCAACCAGTAGTCCCTGTTATACTCAACAGCTGCTCAGAGCTGCTGGTCCCAAAGCTGCTGGTCCCTGACACTGAGTCAGAACTGATCCTAAATATGTCCTCATAAGTCATCATTTATGATACAATCATGGAATATAAATAATCAAGGTAAACACCAACCTGTGACCTCACTGACCTGCTAACATTAGGGAACTGGACTGGGTAGTACAGGACCACACACTTGGGCCGGATCAGCAGGTCCAGGTCTCTGGGTCGGTGGTCTGGGATCTTCTTCATGAATGAGGAGATGGAGGAAAGGAAGGAGTCCATGTTGAAGCCCGAGTTAAACACCACCACGTCTGACACAAGGCTGTGGACACAGGAACACCACAGGGTGGCCGATAGGAATCAATAACAACAATAACCAGCCCCAACTATAGACCTGAACCAGCCCCAACTATAGACCTGAACCAGCCTCAACTATAGACCTGAACCAGCCTCAACTATAGACCTGAACTAGCCCCAAATATAGACCTGAACCAGCCCCAACTATAACTAAGTAACTACACATGACAGTGAATGGCAGTTTGCAGTGTGACTGGTTAACGCTATCAGAACCCCCAGAACGCTCACTGCGTACTCAATCACACAGATTCCAGCAGTGGAAAGTACTGAGAAGCTGATTGGTGTCTCATTATAACGAGTGAGGTAATCTCTTAATGATCCGCTGTTATTTAAAGCTGCAGTAACGACATTAGAGGACAGGGACTTATTGACATGCTGCACTGCAGATCAACAATCAGTCTTCTGCTCTCTACTGTTCCACGTCTGATTAATGACATCTACTCCCACTTTAGTCAATGTCTTATGCCAGCATCTCGTTAATCAATCACGCCAGAGCAGCTCGTTAACCAATCACGCCAGTGCAGCTCGTTAACCAATCACGCCAGAGCAGCTCGTTAACCAATCACGCCAGAGCAGCTCGTTAACCAATCACGCCAGAGCAGCTCGTTAACCAATCATACCAGAGCAGCTTGTTAACCAATCACGCCAGAGCAGCTCGTTAACCAATCATACCAGAGCAGCTTGTTAACCAATCCCACCAGAGCAGCTTGTTAACCAATCACGTGCAGTCTATAGTTTAAGTAGGATGACATGACATCTATTAAAGTACTTCTGAATGAGTAAGACCTCCAGCAGCAGTAACACGATTCCTCATGTGCAAACACCAGCCCTGTTTTGGCGAAAATTTCGACTGTGTTGCAGCCGACACTAAATAGAGTAGGGCTGCAACTAACGATTATTTTAATAATCGATTAATCTGTCGATTATTTTTTTCGATTAATCGATGAATCGGATAAAAAACAAAAAAGCATTACTTTCCAAACCTTTATTCAAAAACAAAAAATCTTCAGAAAGTGCACAAACAGGTTGCTCCTTGAACATCCCTGAGCTGTTAAAGTAATAATAATAATAATAAAAATAATGGACTAACGCAAACATACACATGTATGCTTTATATCGGTCTCAGATGGTCTCTCCTCGACCTCCGCTCTGCTCCGCGCTCAACTCAACTTTTTTTTTCATACTCAAACATCTCCGTGACTTATTGAGTCGCGTAGTAATCGCGCGACACAACGAATCGATAATGAAATTCGTTGCCAACACTTTTAATAATCAAATTTTATCGATTCGTTGTTGCAGCCCTAAAATAGAGATTACAAGGTCTATTTGAATAATTTTAACAGCTATAATATACAGAAAACCCCTGTGAACGTAGATAATACGTTCATATATGTTTTAGTGGTATATTAGTTTAGAATAATACACCGGAAAGAAAAATAAAGAAAAATAAAGTAAAGAAAATTTGTATTATCTTAAAGATATTCCCAAAGGATTTTTTTATTGTATAACATACAATAAGAATATGTAAGGCGAAGTTTGGCTTTAATTGAGTGAAGTTAAGTATTTTTAATAATTTAATAATAATATTTTATTTTATTTTAGACATTTCGAGAAATCAAGGCAACTCGGCCGGCACTGAAAGCTCCATATCTTCTCCGGGCGTACCTGAATGCGTCTCGTTTCACAACATCCGGTCACTACGTGGCCAGAGCTATCGGTAGATACCAGGAAGGATTATTCATATTTCAGCAAGTAAGTCAATTTTCTTTTCTTTTGCTGGACAAAAATTACATTCTTGTGCGTATCTTTTTAGGCTTTGTTTGACAGCGGATTTCCTAAACCGTAGAGTTTTTGCGTGTAGCTTCTTGTTAACGATTTAAAATCGACATTTTTTTCAAAACTCAGGGTGCATTCTTGAGTCAGTCTCTCTCCTCTTCACTCTCTGGTTTGTGGTTGGCTCCGTCAGGAGAGGGAGTCAGACAACTCCCCTCGCGATTCACGAGGGCAACTCACCCCGTGATTCCGTCAGAAAGATTCCCGCACCCCTTTTTTCAGTGCTCCTGAAGTGCTCCTATAGGCTTAGACTGCTGCAGAACATCTTAGGATACACTGAGCTCCTCTATCCTCTTCTCTCTCTCCTTCTGGATGAATTAATGTCTCTATAATGCACATTACTAACTCTACTTCTTCTCGGGAGCCTCTGTGCTTCCTCTCCTCAAGCTTCCATGGATCGTGGCTGTCTGGATCCGGTCCTGTTCCCTGCCATGGCGGCCCTGCTGATGCCCCTCATCTTTACCTCCTCTTCTCCGTCCGCTCTCCTCTTCTCCGTCTGCTTCATGGATCGTGGTTGTCTGGGTCGTGGTCCATGCCTACTACTCATTACATGAATAACTTCTGTGATATCCATTGGATGTGCTGTAACTCTGTTACGTTGATTCTGGTCACATGACATCTATTGCTTCTGTCCATCCGGGGAGAGGGATCTGTTGCTCTCCTGAAGGTTTCTTCCCTTTTTTTCCTGTGAACGGGTTTTTACTATTTTTTGGGGAGTTTTTCCTGATCCGATGTGAGGTCCCGGGACAGGTATGTCGTATGTGTACAGATTGTAAAGCACTCCGAGGCAAATTTGGATTTGTGATTTTGGGCTATACAAAATAAACTGAATTGAATTGTAAAGTAAAGGATTAATGTTTACCATGAGAGGACCTGGTTGTATCCGTACTGGAAGTCTCTCTCCTGGTCTTTGCGGACCGGATAAACCAGCTGGTTCTCATGGAAGTACAGAACCTTCTTCAGGCGAGCCAGATCTGGTCTGAGGGCCACCAGCTCACACAGGTTCAAGACTGAGCTGCTGAACAGGACTCTGAGGAAGAAAATAAAAATAAAAATCACACACACAAAATATGTTACGGGAGGGAGCTACAGACAGAGTCCAGAGACTAGTGTCCAGAATCAAGAAGCAGGATTTGTGGTTTAAGAGGTATCTCCGGGGTCAACTCTGTTTTTCAGTCCTATGACGGTCTCGACTCACTTGGGCCTCGTCGGCCCGGTCTCGACTCACTTGGGCCTCGTCGGCCCGGTCTCGACTCGACGTGGGACTTGTTGACTACACCCAAGTTACATCCAAATTAGGACCAACAAACAAACTGGATGGTAACTCTGAAGTCAATATGGATTGGGAATTGACAGAAAGAACAAAGGTCTTCTATGGACCACCAGGATCAGGTCTTCCCCCTGTGGTGGTCCTATAAGACCGAAACCTGATGAGGGCTACAACAACAACAACTCGTTCCTGTAGGTACATGCTGCACAACATCAGGAGAATATGTCCCCTTCTCACCCAGAAGGCAGCACAGGTTCTGGTCCAGGTTCTGGTGCAGGTTCTGGTGCAGGTTCTGGTCCAGGTTCTGGTCCAGGCTCTGATCATCTCGCGCCTAGACTACTGTAACTCCCTCCCGGCAGGTCTACCTGCTGGTGCCATCCGACCTTTGCAGCTCATCCAGAATGCAGCAGCTCGACTGGTCTTTAACCTCCTAAAATTCACCCACACCACTCCGCTCCTCCGCGACCTTCACTGGTTACCGGTGGCCGCCCGCATCCGCTTCAAAACATTGGTACTTCCGTACCGTGCTGAGAACAGATCGGGTCCAGTATACATCCAGGACATGGTAAAACCTTACACCCCAGCTCGTTCACTCCGCTCGGCTTCTGCCAATCGGCTCGTAGCTCCGTCACTGCTTCTGCCAATCGGCTCGTAGCTCCGTCACTGCTTCTGCCAATCGGCTCGTAGCTCCGTCACTGCTTCTGCCAATCGGCTCGTAGCTCCGTCACTGCTTCTGCCAATCGGCTCGTAGCTCCGTCACTGCTTCTGCCAATAGGCTTGTAGCTCCGTCACTGCTTCTGCCAATCGGCTCGTAGCTCCGTCACTGCTTCTGCCAATAGGCTTGTAGCTCCGTCACTGCTTCTGCCAATCGGCTCGTAGCTCCGTCACTGCTTCTGCCAATCGGCTCGTAGCTCCGTCACTGCTTCTGCCAATCGGCTCGTAGCTCTGTCACTGCTTCTGCCAATCGGCTTGTAGCTCCGTCACTGCGACCAAAACTGTGCAAAACTGTGTGAGCCTCACCTCACCTGTGTGATCCTCACCTGTGTGATGTCACCTGTGTGATCCTCACCTGTGTGATGTCACCTGTAGGGGGGGTCAGGTGGGGATGAAGTGTTACTGTGTGAGCCACACCTGTGTGATGTCACCTGTGTGAGCCTCACCTGTAGGAGGGACAGGTGGGGATGGTCTGGCTGAAGTGCAGCGCTGCCGTTCTCGCCCTCCAGTGCCACTTCTTGGCGGGCAGCGTGAAGACGCAGCAGCCGTGGACATTCTGCTGCAGCAGATCGATCAGCTGTTTGTGAGAGCCGCCGTAGAACGGTTCCACCAGCAGAACGCTTGGACCCTGAGAGGAGACACATATTCATCATATTGATCAGGTGGAACTAAAACTCATGTCATTTCTCTTTTACTTTTACTTGGTCAGCGTGGATTCTGAAAATTAAATAACCAGTATTTTATTGTTTAGCATAAATTTTGTATTTCATTAAAGTAGCAAACATATCTTATTTAAGTATTTAACGTATCAATTAGAACACTGGTCACATCTTATCAGAGTAAAATATGACAAAACATGAAAAACCTCTAAAACAGTTTGTGTATTAATACACAAACATAACATAAATGATTGTCAATGTTTTTATATTACGTAAAGTTATTAATCCTCAGAACTACTTGTTTAAAATAACAAGACAGCAGTCAAAGTGCAGCATTATCTAAGTACTATGTCTAAATATTTATTAGAATAAACTGATGAATTAAAAACAACTGTTGGTTCTACATCTGTCCATCAGCATTATTAATAATCATATTCATCCTTAAAAACATGTTGCACTGACTGAGGATGCACATCTATGAAACTAAATATTATATATTTAATATTACTGGTAGCAGAAATGCAGTTCATGGATTTCCTTTGTGTTCATTATGGGATTAATCAGAAAATTAATCTGCAGCTATTTTATGGTCAAATAAGTTTATGAGGAACAGTCCCAGCTTCTCTAGAGAGTGAATGTGTTTCAAACTGCTGACAGAAGACCAGGGGTCCCAACCTGAGGTGCAGGACCTCCCGGGGTCCCCAGTTAGCGTGTAGCTCGTCCTCAGAGAGCGGAGAATAGAAAGGTTTATTCTCTGTGCTGATCCTGGTCTTCGTTTACCCAAATGGAAAACTATTGTTGCAGAAAGTTAACTCTGCAGCAGCAAACCAGCACAATGAGAACGAGCCGGCGTCCATTAGCGGTAGGAAGTGGACGTCTCTCTGGGCATTCAGCCGGCCACAATGGAGCTAATGCTCTGCAGCACTCAGACTGCCATAGACTGCAGCAGTCGATATCTGTGTGCGATCAGCGCAAGGAGATGAGCTCCGCTCTGCACAGGTCACATGACCAGTGTGTGCGATCAGCGCGACCAGTGTGTGCGATCAGTGTGAGGAGATGAGCTCCGCTCTGCACAGGTGTGGTTGATACTCTACCCTTTCTGGTGGTACTAGGTCATGATTTACCTGTTCTCCTGATCTCATGTATCCAAGGAATGTCTGTAGTGTCACACTCACACGGACCAGAGCTGGAGGGACCAAACAGCCCATCCTTCCTCTCAGTGAACTACCTTTCACAATGCTGAACTTGAAGCTAAGCCTTGCGGAAAACGTAAAACACATAGCCAGAAAAGACAGGAACAGTTTCTAAAGACAAAAGTTGATCAGCCCATCGAACCAAACCCAAGACAGCCTTTAGGGTATCAAATACCAACTGACATGCAGGCCATGCAACACAATTATGCTAGCTTAAGTGCTTATCTACAGCAGGCCAAGCCATTGAAGCAAGGTTAAGGGAGATGGGTATTTCACAGAAGATGGTATACTGTACCACAAGCGGGGGTCAGCAAAGCAGCTAATGGTACCTAAAGCTGCGAGAGGAATTGTACTCGAGCTTGGTCACTCTATACCTTGGGCAGGCCACTTAGGGAAACACTGAAGTGTTGACCGCATTAAGAAACATTTCCACTGGCCTGGTCTACGAGCTGATGTGGCCCAGTTTTGCAGAAGCTGTCCTCAATGTAGAGCTGGGCGGTACAACCGGTTTAACTGGTATGCCGGTTTCAAATATCTGGGGATTAAAGGCATCAAGACTACCCCGTACCATCCTCAGAATGATGGTCTGACCGAGAGGTTCATCCAAACGCTCTTTCCCCTGGAAAGACAGTCTTGGTAATGCTCCCAACACAAGATAGCAAACTTCTGGCTAAGTGGCAAAGGCCTGATGTGGTCAAACAGAAAAAGGGTCCTACCACGTATGAGACTCCTGGTGAGACCACAGCTTTACACATTAACCTGCTGTAGTATTATATTACTGTATACTGTAGTATTATATTACACAGTAGGGCTGGGCGGTATACCGGTGTCAAATTTACGTACGGTATGACTTTTTCACATACCGGCACACCGGTGCCCAGCCGTAGTCACTGGCGAAGCGGTCGGAGTTATGTGTGTTACGTGCATTGAGTCATGGTTTTAATTTTATAACAACAATTAATAACCCGCAACTAACGCTCTTTAACAGGGCACAACACCACAAAACAACAGTTTGTGACACATAAACAATTTGTAAGACTAATAATTGTCATTTTTTAAATTTACTCCGCCAAACTGCATGCTGGGTACAGCCCGCCAACTATCACAGAAAGAAGAAACTCCATCGCTACATTAAACAACAGAGCGATGCAGGAGGAACAAGAGAGAGCAGAGATGCACCAACACAACGCGTTGCCCAGAGAGGAGCTGTGTCTGCTGGCTGGAGGGTTTGAAAAGTCCGTAGTTTAGAAAACGATGTATTGCAAAGAAGCTGAAAAGGAGGGACTTAGGACCCAGGGGAATGCAGGTGAAAAAAAACGGAAGAGACAGACCGGAAGTCACGCCACACAAACAGCTGTTCACAGCTCGCTGGGCAGTTGCGAGGGAGTTGGCCAGCGAGCGATGAACAACGAGCGGTGAACAGCTGTTCAGGTGGCCGCAGGTCCTTTTCGGCGTCAATAAATTAATGTTAATACCGTGAAACCGCCAGAATTACAAAATACCGTGATATGAATTTTTGGCCATACCGCCCAGCCCTATTACACAGTATACTGTAGTAACCCTAACCCTACCACGTATGAGACTCCTGGTGAGGCCACAGCTTTACACATTAACCTGCTGAGGGAATGGGTTCCCAGGTAGTATTATATTATACTGTAGTATTATATTACACAGTATACTGTATTATATTATACTGTAGTATTATATTATACTGTAGAATTATATTATACTGTAGTATTATATTACACAGTATACTGTAGTATTATATTATACTGTAGTATTCTATTACACTGTAGTATTATATTACACAGTATACTGAAGTATTATATTATACTGTAGTATTATATTATACTGTAGTATTATATTACACAGTATACTGTAATATTATATTATACTGTAGTAGTATATGACACAGTATACTGTAGTATTATATTATACTGTAGTATTATATTATACAGTAGTATTATATTATACAGTAGTATTATATTATACTGTATACTGTAGTATTATATTATACTGTAGTATTATATTATGCAGTAGTATTATATTATACAGTAGTATTATACTGTAGTATTATATTATACTGTATACTGTAGTATTATATTATACTGTAGTATTATATTATACAGTAGTATTATATTATACTGTAGTATTATATTACACAGTATACTGTAGTATTATATTACACTGTAGTATTATATTATATAGTAGTATTATATTACACTGTAGTATTATATTACAGTATACTGTAGTATTATATTATACTGTAGTATTATATTATACAGTAGTATTATATTATATTGTAGTATTATATTATACTGTAGTATTACATTTTACTGTAGTATTATATTATACTGTAGTATTATATTACACAGTATACTGTAATATTATACTGTAGTATTACATTTTACTGTAGTATTATATTATACTGTAGTATTATATTACACAGTATACTGTAATATTATACTGTAGTATTATATTACACAGTATATGGTAGTATTATATTACACAGTATACTGTAATATTATATTATACTGTAGTATTATATTATACTGTAGTATTATATTACACAGTATACTGTAGAATTATATTATACTGTAGTATTATATTACACAGTATACTGTAGTATTATATTATACTGTAGTATTATATTACACAGTATACTGTAGTATTATATTTTACTGTAGCTGTTAGCTGATGGCTGTTAGCTGTTATCTGATAGCTGATGCTGTTAGCTGTTAACTGATGGCTGGTAGCTGTTAACTGATAGCTGTTGTCTGGTAGCTGTTAGCTGGTAGCTGTTAGCTGTTGGCTGTTAACTGATAGCTGTTGGCTGATGGCTTCGTAAACCTAACAGACAGCAGGACAGCTAACTACTAACTAGCTCTCCTCCTCCCGATGTTCCGAGCCGGTCGCAGCCGGTGAAAGCCGGTCATAACCGGTCACAGGTAGTATTATATTATACTGTAGTATTATATTACACAGTATACTGTAGTATTATATTTTACTTTAGTATTATATTACACAGTATACTGTAGTATTATATTACACAGTATACTGTAGTATTATATTTTACTTTAGTATTATATTACACAGTATACTGTAGTATTATATTATACTGTAGTAGAGACATCAGAAAGTCTCTACATCTTCCGTCGCAAACTAAAAACATATCTTTTCCGACTATACCTTGAATAAAGGATGTAGCAATATAGTAGCACTGAAATGGCTCTTACTGATAGCACTTTGTAGTTGAACTTTTGACGAAATTGTACCTTCTTGATTCTTGTTGTTCTGATTCTTGTTTGTAACCGTAGAATGCACTTATTGTAAGTCGCTTTGGATAAAAGCGTCAGCTAAATGACATGTAATGTAATGTAATGTAGTATTATATTACACAGTATACTGTAGTATTATATTATACTGTAGTATTATATTACACAGTGTACTGTAGTATTGTATTACACAGTATACTGTAGTATTATATTTTACTTTAGTATTATATTACACAGTATACTGTAGTATTATATTACACAGTATACTGTAGTATTACAAAGAGCATGTTTCAGAATTGATTTGAAGATTGTTAATTTGTTACCAACATGTTAAATGTACTCATCTGAGGTAAAAGTACATCTAACTCTAAGCTGTACTCATCTGAAGTAAGAACACTTGAACACATGTATTATTAAACTACAGGTTAATGTTAGTTGATAGCTGTTAGCTGATGACTGTTAGCTTATGGCTGGTAGCTGTTAGCTGATGGCTGTTGACTGTTAGCTGATGGCTGGTGGCTGATGGCTGGTGGCTGATGGCTGGTAGCTGATGACTGTTGGCTGATGGCTGGTAGCTGATGGCTGGTAGCTGATGGCTGGTAGCTGATGGCTGGTAGCTGTTGGCTGGTAGCAGTTGGCTGGTAGCTGTTGGCTGGTAGCAGTTGGCTGGTAGCTGTTGGCTGGTAGCAGTTGGCTGTTAGCTGGTGGCTGTTAGCTGATAGCTGTTAGCTGATGGCTGTTAGCTGTTATCTGATAGCTGATGCTGTTAACTGATGGCTGTTAGCTGTTGTCTGGTAGCTGGTAACTGCTAGCTGTTGTCTGGTAGCTGTTGACTGATAGCTGGTAGCTGTTAGCTGTTGGCTGTTAGCTGTTAGCTGTTAACTGATAACTGATAGCTGTTAGCTGTTGGCTGTTGGCTGATGGCTTCGTAAACCTAACAGACAGCAGGACAGCTAACGACTAACTAGCTCTCCTCCTCCCGATGTTCCGAGCCGGTCGCAGCCGGTGAAAGCCGGTCATAACCGGTCACAGGCCCCGGTAGGACCGCAGCACGGTGCCGGCTGTGTACAGAGCGGAACACTCACCTCTGACTGCATCTTCCAAGCACCAACAGCGCACGTAAACTGTCTACGTCATTACGTCGCGATTCGAGCCGAGCTTGGCGGGATCAGAGATGGAATGACGTCACCCAACGAATCAGTCAATAACACCACTTTAACAGTGTTACAACACATTCAATAATTTGTATATCAAAGTATATTATCATTATACATATATAAAAAATGACAATAAAATCAGTAATAGTAAAATAAATGTAAATAATAATAGTAATAATACTGCACAACAAGCTGACCTCCTAGTAGCCCACAAACATTCTGGACTCTCAATACTTGAACACTTTTTTATCACTCAGTCACTTTAATCCATTCTGGTGCAATATTTTTGTAATATTTGTAATTTTGTATATTCAATATTCTACTGTACATTCAATTTTCTTCTTTACTGTTTTTATTATGTTTATTACTGTTTATTTATATTACTTGATTTTTTATCTTTTACGTACTGAGCAATGCTGCTGTAATCCTGTAATTTCCCCACTGCGGGACTAATAAAGGATTATCTTATCTTATCTTAATAATAGTATCAGTAGGTGTCGGGAGGCCTGAAACAGCCCTAACTATGAGCACTAAGGTCTAACAAGACCAGTACAGAGGCAAGTCCTATCTATCTATCTATCTTTTAGAAAACCCTCTCAGTTCATCATGATGTGATTTATCTGAGGATGTGACGGGAACATGAGGAAGTTTAAAGCAGACGGCATCATCTTCATCACTGTGTGTGTGTGTGTGTGTGTGTGTGTGTGTGTGTGTGTGTGTGTTAAGGAATCAAACAAACGTACAAGAAGAATAACAGTTTTATTAAAATTTAATTTGGCTACATTTATTCGAGCATGGTAATTTCCAAGAGAAATTAAAAATTCAATAATAATACTTCAGACATTTTCTGGAATTCCTTCATCATCATCATCATCATCATCATCAGTCCTTTGTCACCTCCTCAGTGGGATGAATAAAGTGTATTTAACTCTCAAAAATACAGTGTTTTCACAATAATCATCGTATCAAAAGTTCCCCAAATTTAGAATTTCCAGTAGTTTAAAAGGAAAACAAAAGACAAAACAATTTAAAGGTTCCAAATAGCATAAACGCTCAATAGTCAATGACAGAATATTTCAACTAAAATATATCTATTTGTGAGGAACTCTAATACTGTACACTACCGTATGAAATAAATACAATTAGGAAATATAAAATGACTCACATAAATAAAATGGTAAATTCTCAAATAAAAACAATAAAATGTAATTTGTGTTGCAAAATTCAACAAAAACAAATACTGACAAAGAAATACTGTCATGGAACAAACAAGTAGAGAGAATTGCACAAACGAATGTAAACTAACAAACTGCGTCTATCTACGCTAATGCTGACGAGTCAGAAGGTGGAGCCACGTTAACACTGAAGCCGAGGGCGTGGCGCTGTACAGGGATGGCACTTTGCAGAAACGCACAGGTGAACAGGTTTGCATATAAGGCTTTCTCTGGAGAAACAATTCAACACACAAACAAAGGCTCTGTCCTTTTTATTTTTATCTTTCATATTAAGCTTCTTCCTCCCCTTTTTAAGACTTACATCAACATTTTATTTTGAAAATCACACAGGTTTAAATGTTCCTTCACATAAAGAAAAAATAAATCAGGAGGCCCAAAGTCGTGTGGTTCGTTGGCAAAAAATAAGATAGGATAAAAATAAAAAAACGTCACAGTAAAATAGACAAAATACAACAATAACACTGACAGGAAGTGACCGCGTGTTCGAGGCTTTTTCCCTCTTTTGTTTTTAATTATATCTTTTATTTTGTAGTGATTCGAGCAGTCGAGAAGTGCAATTTCCTGATGCGGGATTTCGAACACAACGGGACACAGGAAGTTAAGAACATCATAGCACCACACAGCTTTTAGGCCTTCATAATACTGTACATTGAAAACAGCTTAACTTCATATTTACTCTTTTATCGTTTATTTTTTGCATAATGGGGATTTTTAAACAATCCCACCAGCTTCATGTCGCTGTCGCGTTGAGGACTGAACAGAAAGGATTTGAGCTGCATCATAAAGTCTCATTCATATCTTCTTAATCAGACTGAAGGAAAAGACGCTGTGTGTTTCATGTATACGGATGTTGAACTAATATCTGAACTTTGAGTGGACAAGTTTGAACTGCAGAACTCAGAAGTTCTCTTTTATTTGAAAAAACAGCTTCATTTAGAAATGAATCAAAGTCGTTTTACATTTATCATTTTTGTGATGAGATGTATTTCTGATAAAACCTTTTAAAGGTGCAGCAGCATTGTGAATCTGCGTGTTTTAGCTAATTATGTGCTTACAGTTAGCTTCTTAGCCAGGAGCATGCTAGCAGAGTTAGCATCTGATCCACAACTAGCATCTAGAAGTCACTAAGTTCAGTTGCATTGCTAATAAACGTTAGCATTAAAATTAGCAAGCCCGTTGTCTCTGTAGCTAACGATAAAAATACGCTTTTAGCTTTCTGGTTCAAACAAAAAGAAAAAACTCTGAGCATAGTTTGTGTTTGTAAAGTGTCATTATTAAACTTGGACACGTTGTAGGGGACATTATTAAACTTGGACTTGTTGTAGGGGACATTGTTAAGCTTGGACACGTTGTATGGGACATTGTTAAACTTGGACTTGTTGTAGGGGACATTATTAAGCTTGGACTTGTTGTAGGGGACATTATTAAACTTGGACACGTTGTAGGGGACATTATTAAACTTGGACACGTTTTAGGAAACATTGTTAAGCTTGGGCACGTCGTAGGGGACATTGTGGACAGATAACCAGACTGATACACCGGTTTGATGCTGAGTTTAAAAAAACCTCAATCATTTGTGTTCAGTCCTTCAAAATAAAAGCTGTTTGAGAAACAGGAAGCCAGCGTTACGAATGTTCGGAGCATTTCTGTCTCTACATCAGTCGTCCTGCTCTGACTTTCCATCTGTCTTTCCTTCTCGTGAGCTCTTGTCCATCAGCTGAGTCGTGTCTTTGCCCTTGTCGTCCCTCGTTGAGTCCATCTGACTCCTGCTGTCTCCTTCTTCCTTCTCCTCCTTCTCCTCCTCCTCTATCTCGTCTCCTTCCCTGAAACTTTCCTCCCGTCTGTCTGTCACCTCCTCGTACGTCTTGCCTTCGTCCCTTTCCTCCCGTCCTCCTCCCTCGCCGCCCTCCCTCAGGATCGTACCGCCATCCTCCTGCTGGTCCTCGGGGTCTGAGTACCCGATCGGGCCAAGCCCCTGAAGGTAGGCCCTCCTCATCAGCAGCTCGGTGGGCTCCTCCAGACCTCCTCCTCCACCCCCTCCTTCCCCCTCCCCCCGGGCCTCCCTCTCGGCTGCCTCGCGCTCCTCCGCCTCCCTCTTGCAGTACGAGTAGCGGTGGTTCATGTGCTGCGAGTACGAGCCCGAGTGGGAGAAGCGCTTGCCACACTTGTCACACTGGTAGGGTTTCTCTCCGGAGTGCAGGCGCGAGTGCTCGATGAGGTGGTGCTTGTGTTTGAAGGCCTTCTTGCAGATCTGACACTGGTGAGGACGCTTCCCTGCAGAGACAGAGAGACAAGAGACAAGAGGTCAGGACGTCTCCTCACACACAGATTCAAGACACAAGAGACAGGAGACAAGACACAGGAGACAAGACACAGGAGACAAGACAGAGGAGACAAGGCACAGGAGACAAGAGACAAGATACAAGAGACAGGAGACATGCGATAGGAGACAGGAGACATGCAATAGGAGACAGGAGACAGGAGACAGGAGACATGCGATAGGAGACAGGAGACAGGAGACATGCAATAGGAGACAGGAGACAGGAGACATGCAATAGGAGACAGGAGACAGGAGACAGGAGACAGGAGACAGGAGACATGAGACATGAGACATGCGATAGGAGACAGGAGACAGGAGACATGCGATAGGAGACAGGAGACAGGGTGTCTCCTCACAGAGACACGAGAGACATCAGCGGACCAGCTGCTTGTTCTCTCTGACTGAAACCAACTTTACTTTAAACATTAAGACTTTATTCTCCTTTATGACTAAAGTGAAAACATTTGTTTTTTGGACAAATTACCAATTTATGAATTCGTCAATGGAATTTAAATGTAATTTTCTCAACATGTGAACGTCTCTTGATTTACAGTCTTATAATAATGATCAATAATGGTGATTGGTGACAAACATTTTGTCTGCCAGTGAATAAAAGTCTTAAGTCAGGTTTTGAATAAGATCCGTCTGTAAAAGTAAGAATTAATACGAACACTTTCAGAGAATCATAGCAACATGGAAATGTGCAGAGATGAAGCGGTAATGAGTATTATGATGCAGTGAGCGAGACACACACTCTTCATGAAGTCATCAACACACAAACAAACACACACAATACAAGTTAAATCAAATCACATCAGATCTGAAACGTTTCAGGATCAATAGGCATGTAATAGAATATTCACAAGTGTGTTTTAGTGGATGACACACACACACACACACACACACACACAGTAACACACATACTGTAATACACACACACACTGTAACACACAAATACAGTAACACACAAACACACACACACTCTCCTGGATTTACTACGACTTCCATATGACTCTGAACAGGAGGCTTAAGGCTGCTGCCAACCGACACGGCCCACGCACGCACAACAAAGTACACACAACAAAGTACACACAGCTCCTCACAAACACACATGATGGCAGATCGTAGCTACAAATAGACCTGGAACGGCTGTAGCATCCACCATCGCTGTCATAGCACTGTAACACATACAGAAACACACACACACACACACACACACACACAGACACAGGCACACACACAGCACAAATAACCAAGGCTAGAGAGAGAGCGGATGGGCGGGGGGGGGGGGGAGTGATGCAACAGCGTGAAAGAGACGAAGGTAGAAGTCGTAGCTGTTGCTCAGGTAACGGCTTTGCCTCGTATCCACCAAACTTAATTAAACAAACACGGATTAAGTCAATTTTTCTCAGAAAGTTTTGTTTCTTTGTTTCTTGGACTCAACATTTATAAAAAAATAATATACATCCACACAAGAAACTTCAAATCTACCAAATGTTTTGAACCTAAATGTTTCCAAAGCTCAATGAAAGACACAGGAAAAACCTTTTGGGTTTTTTCCTGTGTCTCTTGTGTCCCTGGTTCCTTCTCCGTTACTTTCTTCCTGTTAAAACACCCCGGCTTCCCTTTCTCCTACATTGCCATCTCTGTATCTGTGCTTGGGTCCGGCCAGAACCGAACCCTAACATTCTAGTGTCGAACACAGTTCCTCACGTTCAGTTGGGGTCGTGGTTTGGATCATTGGGGTCGTGGTTTGTATCACTGGGGTCGTGGTTTGGATCACTGGGGTAGTGGTTTGGGTCATTGGGGTCATGGTTTGGGTCACTGGGGTCCTAGTTTGGATTACTGGGGTCATGGTGTGGGTCACTGGGGTCGCTGTTTGGGTCACTGGGGTCGTGGTTTGGGTCACTGGGGTCGTGGTTTGGGTCATTGGGGTCGTGGTTTGGGTCACTAGGGTCGTGGTTTGGGTCATTGGGGTCGTGGTTTGGGTCATTGATTTGTGTTGAGACGTTGAATGTTTTCTGACGTTTATGATTCTCCTGTTCATGTTTCAACATTAAAGGTTTGAGAAGTTCACCTGTGAGATGTTTACTGAAACTATTCATATCACACAAACTGTTTGTTTCCAGTCTAAATATGTATAAATGAACCATTTCTCTGCTGTAATTAATATTTCCTTTTGATCTTCAAAGCACACACACACATGCACAAACAGCAACACATGCAAACATGCCCCGCCCCCCTTGCTCCTCCCCCCCACACAAACACACCACAGTCTGAATGAGATGCTGATTTTTGGGGCGCTGAATGTTTATGTAATCCTCTGGTATGAACTGATCCCTACCCCCTGCTGAAAAGAAAGGAACATGTTAACGGTTTACAGAGAACAGGGAACAGAAGGGAACCACCAGTCGGGGATCTAAGTGACAAAAGTCTGGAAACAAAAGAAATGAAGGGAGAGGGCACAGAAGCATCGGGGGTGGGGTAAAAAAATAAGTGTCCAAATGTTATATATACCTGTGTGCTCATATTTGTGTCTTAGGAGGGAACTGGTCTTCTGGAATGTTTTGTCGCACAAGTCACACGCGTACATACCACTTTCAGTCTTCTTAATCTTCTTCCTGGACAGCAGCGAATCGCTGTCTGTCAGGTCGTCCAGGCCCGACAGATAGTCCGCCGTCCCGTCCAGCAGATCCCCCTGAGACACAAAGACAGATTCAATACGTCTGATAATCCCACACCTGTTGGCTTCACCCTCAGAGACACCTTCTGTTCCCCCCCACCGCACCCCCCCACAGCCTCCATGATCCCAAGTCTGGACAGAGCTTAAAGGCCCAACCTGGGTAAGTCCCCTTCATCCAGGGGACACTTAAAAACCAGGACATATGGGACAAGGAGGTTTTGAATGAAGTGTTGGGATTGTGTTTACAGACAAAAAAAAACAACTTGAGGCTATTCGTCTCATCACCAGAACTACAACATCTTATTAGAACTACCTCTGTTTACTTCACAAACAATCTCAGCCCAACGTTCATCAGTATTTGTTCTGTAGCTTCCGACTGTATCACATGATCTCCTCCTGATTACTACAGATGTTCAAGAGTCCATTCTTTTCATCACTTTCTGACTTTTGTTGGCCTAAATGTTGAGGTTTAAAGTTGATGAGGTCCCATGGCCTAAGAGTTAAGACATTGGCCATAAATCGCTCATCTACAATTCCTTGACAACTGGGCAACTCCATCTCTTGATAAGATCCGATGTGATTCGGTCTGAAGTTACTGAACAGCTTCTCATGGACTGTGTGGTGAGATTGTTTTACTAATGGCACCTGGTTGTAGAGGTTTTTAAATCAGGAAACACGCCTATAAGCTAACTTTGGAACGCCTTGACAAATTACCTGTTTGCTCATTTAGGTTTTGAGGCATCATGGACAATATGTAGATTGTTCACTATTTTTACCTGGAAACCTTGTTTCCGTTGGTACTTTCTCCTCTGCTGCATTTCAGCAAACGTGGCTGCCTCGGTGGTGTAGGTGTAGGCCATGTGGGGCAGGAAGCTCATGGGGTCAAGGCCCGGGTAGGGCCTGAGGCCCGGGATGGTGGCCTGGACAGGAGACATGAAGGTGGGTGGAGGAAATGCTCCATGAGATGGCAGAGAGGTGTAGACGGGACCACCAGCAAAGGGATTAATCCCAAAGATGGGACTGGTGCTTTTCTCCAGCTGGTGGATGTAGTTCCCTCCACCATCAGAGTACATGACTTCTTTCTTGATGTTGACAAGATCCATGGGCCTGGACACCTGTTCTCGTCCTAGTGCCTCACCATTGCGCTCAATAATGAAACCGTTGGGCCTGTGTTGCTTCTCCCTCACAGACATAAGCTTCTGGGCCATATGTTTGGGCAGCGACAGATCCAGTGGTATATCCCCATGGGCCTCCTCAGAAGCTAGGCTGTTTGGAGTGTAACAGCTACTCTGAGAGTTTTTGGAGGAAGTAGAGGAAAGGTTGAGTGGTGATGGAGTGTTGCTCCTCAAGTGGTCTAAGGGGTCTAGTGGTTTGTCCCCTGTTTTCTGCCTGTTGCCTGTAAACCGGTTGGCCTTTGTGAGTCTTTGGGAGGCGTCACCGTTAGTGAAGCCTCTGTGTAAATCTACGGTTGGAAGGGACATTGGTGACCGGCTAAAGCTGTGGTTAACATCCAGTCCGCCACAGTCAGGTCGGGGCGACTTCTTCCTCAGACTGCCTCCATGGTGGTTTTGATTCTTCCACTGAGCAAACCACTCCTTGACGAACTCTTGAGGAAGGCCGACAGCAATTGAAATCTTGAGCAGTTCTTCTGAGTTGGGCTCAGTGTTCATGGCAAAGTAGGCCTTGAGCACCGAGACATGGTCCTTGAAGGGGTTGATGGGACTGGTGACCTGCTCGTTAGTGGCCAGCTCAGTGGGTATTGCCCCCCTGCGTCCGGCAGGACTGCTGTTCGTCGGCTGCAGGACTGCTTTGATCTCCTCATTCATTTTGCACAGGTAGCGCTCGTGTTGATGCAGGGGGATTGGCCCAGTGAAGGTCTCTTTGCAGTACTGGCAAGAGAATGCCAGGAACTGGTTCTGGCCATCATGAGATTTCTCCTCACCACTGAGATCAGTTGAGTGGCTTGGCTTCTCCTTCTTGATGTCCATTTGCCTCTTTGATTCGTCGATCAGACTCTTGGCCTCATTAACCTTCTCCAGTGTGTAGTCAATGATGCTCTTTGTGGGGCTGCCATGGCCCACCACCTGGAAACCGGCCTGGACCAGCCTCTGCTCCTCCATCTGGGCCCCTAGCTCCTTCATGTAGGCCCTGAGCTTGGAGATCTCCTCTGGGTTCCCATCCATCTTCTGCCTGCACACTGTATTGTCCACAATCTGAAGCACCTTCTGCACCTCGCTCAGGTTGTTCACGAAAGAACCCGAGAAGCCCAGTAGAGGATGGTCCAGCCCCATGCTTCCAAGATGTTGAAGGGGGCTCTGGGAGGAGCTGTGGATGCCCAGGGGGCTTCCACCACGGCTGTTCAGGTAGACCCCCGATCCCCCAAATCCATGCTGAGAGGCCATTAGCTGCCGGTACTCGTTGAAGTCCATCGGCTCGGCTTTGATGTCGAGTTGACCCCGTTGGTCTGGAGGGGTGTGCAGGCGCCCGTTTTCCAGTTTGTGGCGGAGCTGTGCGAGGCCGGGGCTTCCAGGCGATGAGGTTGTGGAGTTGGGGGAGGAACCAGGCTTGCCGTTGTTGCCGTTGTGCACTCGTCCGTTGACGGCAATTAGGCCGATGCATTTCTTGCTGCTGATGTGGGAGCTGTAGGAGCCAGAGTGGGAGAAGCGCTTCTTACAGTTGGAGCACTCGTACGGCTTCTCACCTGCAACGCAACACACAATATTTAAACTTAGTTTTAGTTTCTAATAATACAGTTTTAGCTTATAGTTCAAGATAAAACCAGTTTTGGCAGATTGGACAGTTTACAACTTTTGATTTGGCAGATAAAAGTGGGGGCTTGTGAAAATCTACCAATCAAAAGTCAGGATTTAATTCATTAGGTCGGCCTTCCTCTTAATTACAATTAGTCTAAATTTAGTTTCCCTCTCCATTTGGTCCAAACCTTGGAAACTAATGTGAGTTTGTCCACCACTTTGCTTCAGGCTGAAATATCAAAGTATTGTTAATGTACAATATTTAACTTTTCCTGTATATCTTTCCCTTTTCGGAACATTTGGGCTACATTTTGTTATCGACTAGGCTTCTGTCAGTTCTTCTGGTGGAATGACTCGACATAAAAGTGTAAACGTGAACATTTGTGATTAAAGGACGTCAAATAAAATAAGTCATAATTATTTTCAAAGGAGAGGTAGCAGTTGTTTCACTAGTGTTCAGCTTTGATGAAACGGGATGAGTCACTCAGCAGATTGTTCATTGTAAGATGTGTTCGGGGGAAGGACGACTCACCGCTGTGAATACGGAGATGCTCCTTAAGGTGATGTTTGTATTTGAAGGCTTTTCCACACTCGTTGCATTTGAACTTGCGGTTTCCAGCAGCGTTGTTCAGCAGCGGTGGCTGCAGACAGAAAACAAAAGCAGAGTTATCTTGTGATGGAGGACGAGTGGAAGTCTGTGTGCAGAGGGAAGCAGATTACGGGGAAGCTGAACAGTATTTAGTGAAGCAGATCTGATAGCAACTCAGAGATCCTTCGACTGTTTTATCTGCAACACATTCTGAGAAAGCGTGTGGGCTGACTCTGTTCAGATGTAACAGTTTCTCATGTCGCTGCTTCCCCACATTTGAAATGCAAATAAAGAGATAAACAAACACAGCCAGGGGGAGAACCCCCCCCCCCCCCTTAGAGAGAGGGGGGATGTTAAAGGTCTGCACTGAAGACTCATCTCCTTTATTTAATTTAACTGGATAAAAAGGTTCAAAATGTTTAAAACTAGTCACAATAGCAGAAATGCAGGTTGCAAAATGTTGTGATGATGAAAACTGAGAAATCTAGTAATATGTATTTATTTTATTGTTTTGGAATTAACACTATGTTGTTAAGGTGGCAATTACACAAGTAGTATACTACTACTTGTACATACATTATATAAGTTATACTTATACCTGCACTTTATATATATTATTTTATTTTATATTTATTATTATATACTTGCACTATATCATTTGTACTAATACTTATACCTGCACTGCCTATTGTACCTGCTAAATTCATACGGCTCATACGGTTTGTTTACTACTATGTACTATTACTTGTACCTGTGTGTTTTTAAACCTTTTTAAGGTGTCTTTATATATGTGGTATTTAAACACATGTATATAAAGAACTTCTTGTGAATAGCGGTAGAGCCGACAGAAGGAAGGACATGTGTGAAGAGAAGCAGAACGTCTCCTCAGTCTCTATTTAATAGTTTAACTCAGAGGACGTACACAAATAAACAAGCACTTAAACTCATTTGGGGATTATGAATCTTTCCAGCATCAGAGAAACGGCCATCTGCGTTTACAGTCAACATAGCCTCTTCACTAGTGATCGCTTCTACTTACAGCTCCACTTCAACAACAGCTGATGGGAAAGTCAGGGGGGGGTGGGGGGCAGCTGCCAAAGAGGTGAACAAGACCAGTGTGTGTGTGTGTGTGTGTGTGTGTGTGTGTGTGTGTGTGTGTGTGTGTGTGTGTGTGTGTGTGCTTTGCTACATCAGACACTTCGTTAATTTTCCACGTCTATAAGATGAGTTCAAGGGATCGATTGACTTTTCAGACCTCTGTGAGATCAGACGTGGTCACACTGAGCACCAAATTATTAATAGTATTACAAAAATAGGGATTGATATGTTTTCTGTCCATCGACTAATCCATTAGTTGACACTTCGGTCCATTTCTTTTCAAACTCTAGATGCTCAGAAATAATGTAAAACATACATATTTCAACAACAGTGTACCTAACTATCTCTATAATAATAATAATAGCAAAATAGCAAATCTTATAATATCTAATAATACAATAATAATTGTTAGTTGGAGCCTCTTCTGCTTTACTTGATTCTCTTCTGTTCAAGTCTCAATAAACTAACAAGGTTCAGAGGACACTTGAAGTGATCATCACAGTTTTTTGAATCAAAAGGAAGCGTTCCTCTGCCCTGCTGTGAAGGACCAATGAGAAGAGATGGGGCGTGTCTTACCTGCCCTCCTGCAGGCTTGTGCGTGGTCATGTGACGCTCCAGCTGGCCGCGCTGGCCGAAGCGGTCGGCACACAGCGGGCAGGCGAAGCCGTCCTCGCTCCTCTCGTGCCGATACTTGATGTGCTCCTTCAGGGCCGTCAGGCGCTTGTAGCCGCGCTCGCAGTACGGACAGGTGAGCAGCCGGGCGAAGGCGTCAGGTGGGCCTGACAGCAGGTCTGCAGCCGGGGAGGGGGAGGGGCCAGAGGTCAGAGGGCGCTGCTATATATCTCTATATATATTATACATTATGTTGGGGCGACTGTGGCAGGTCTGTCTTTCAATCAGAGGGTCGGTGGTTCAAACCCCCGGCTCAGCCAGTCCATGTCGTTGTGTCCTTGAGCAAGACACTTAACCCTCATTGCTCACCGTTGCTGTGTCTACTGTCTACTGTATATCATGTAAGTCACTTTGGATAAAAGCCTCAGAGAAATGAAATGTATTGTTTGTCTCACCGCACTCGCCCTCGCCCTGGTCGATGGCTTCGGGGGTGTCTTGTCGCATCACCTCCTCTGGGGCTTCTGGGTAAATTATGGCCGTGTCGCTGCGCTGCAGGTACTCGGCGATGGTCGCCGGGTGACCGTCTCCGTCCTCCAGCTTGCGTTTCAGGAAGAACTCGTCTAACTCAGAGACGCCGACCGGTCGCTCCACTGATCCCAGAACAGCATCATGCAGGTGTGTTAGCGTCACAGCTGCATAAACATGTATTTATATAAATAAATAAACATATGTATATGTTTATTTATAAACATATCATTTACATATATATATATACATATGTTTATTTATATATGAATACATATACATACATATATACACATATATATATACATAAAAACATATATATGTATAAATAAATAAACATACATTTGTTTATTTTTATATGAACACATATACACATACATATACATATATATATATATATATATATATATATATATATACACATATATATATATACATACATACATATATATTTATATGTGATTAAAATATATAATATGTTCTCACCTGTTCGGTTTCCTTCTGGACCGACGGCTTCATACTCGTCTATCCTGTCATCTGTTCAATGAAATGACAGAAAACATATTTATATTTAGTCTTCTCTCCTCCTCCTCCTCCTCCTCCTCCTCCTCCTCCTCCAGTATCATAATCTGAAAGTAGTTGGCCCATAATGAGTGAACTATTGTGTTTGTTCCTCATCTGACTCCTCAACAGGACCCTATGCTGTGCTTCTGCTGTTTCTTCCCCCCCAGATGTTGTTTGTCCTCAATATCTATATATATATATAAATATATATCTATATATCTATATATATACACACTCACACACTCACACACACACCACGTTGACTCACCGTTGCCGTTCAGGTGTCTGTTGGTGTCGTCTCCGAGTCTCCAGCGCTGATGGTGGTCCTGGAGTCCCTCTGAGTCCTCTTGGTCCCGGTAGGACAGCAGGGCCTGGGCGACCCGGGGCGACGCCTGCAGAGGGGGCACACCGGCCGGGCTGCACCCCTCCTCATCCTCCACTCCTCCTCCTCCATCATCTCCGTTAACGAGGTCGTTCTCCTCAGAGACCAGAGTCCGGTCGTCCTCGTCTGTCTCTGAACTCGTTTCCACCACATCCTCATAGTTCAACACTGAAACACAAACATCAGCACATGTTGGACCAGAACCAGGAGGAGGACTGCTACTACTGCTGCTGCAACTACTGCTGCTGCTACTATTGCTGCTGCTACTACTGCTGC
>CM042234.1:77500-167500 GCA_023566465.1 Cottus gobio | reverse complement strand
ACTGAAATATCAATTCATTGGTTGTTCAATCAGCAATCTTTTTGAAGGACTAATCGACAGATGAAGCGTCATCAGACATCCAATCAGTCTAATCGCTTCCTGAGCAGCCAATCACAGCTGTCTGTGAGGAGGGCGGGACTAAAGTGGGATAAAGTGAACCTCGTCAGACCTGAACGTACCTGACAGGGTTCCTCTGGTCCATCAGGTGAACCTCCAGGAGTCCAGTCTGGCTTTCACAGATCCATAAGAACCATCATAATATAGATCCAATAGGAACCATCATAATATAGATCCAATAAGAACAATCATAATATAGATCCAATAAGACCATTCATAATATAGATCCAATAAGAACAATCATAATTTAGATCCAATAAGACCAATCATAATATAGATCCAATAAGACCAATCATAATATAGATCCAATAAGAACAATCATAATATAGATCCAATAAGACCAATCATAATATAGATCCAATAAGACCAATCATAATATAGATCCAATAAGAACAATCATAATATAGATCCAATAAGAACCATCATAATTTAGATCCAATAAGAACAATCATAATATAGATCCAATAAGAACAATCATAATATACATCCATAAGAACAATCATAATATACATCCATAAGAACAATCATAATTATATAGATCCATTTGTTTCCACAAATCCAGATCAAACCGATCGTCCTGGTCCAGGTGCTGCGTCCACATCCTGCCGCTCACTGAAAGGTAATGAGAGATGAAACTAGCTCTCCCTCTCCATCCCTCCCTCCCCCTCTCTCTCTCTCTCTCTCTCTCTCTCTCTGTCTCTCTCTCTCTCCTGAGAGCAGATCACCTGAACCACTGGAGGGGAGGACGGGGGTAAGACAGGCGCTGCTGTGGATAATGAGGTCGCTGCCTAGCGGCTACGAGCTGGAAGTGATCCACCGCACAAAGGCGGTGACACAAGTATGTGGACGGCTGAATGTTCTCCCTCAGACAAAGTGGAGGGAGTTAGCCCACAAGGTGTCCATATACTTATGATCACATATTGCGTCTGTTCCAAAGCCTGAGCTTTTGGACCCCAGCTGACTGTCGTCTTCTTCTTCACGGGTCTGTGCGGACGCTGTGGAGGTGACACAGGAACAAACTCAAAGTGTTGACACAAGGCAGGAAGAACTCGATCGTCTCCAGAGTGACGGACTGAGATACTGAGATCCATCCCGTCCATCGGAATCATCAGCACTGATTACAACTGATTCATATTCTGGTCAATGCTCGTGTTCATGATCATGATCATTGATCCCCAGAAGATCCACGGGACAGTTTAGAGATGATGGGAAATATTCAGAGGGAAATATTTTCTTCTGCTTCCAGTCTTTGTGCTAAGCTTGGCTAACCATTTCCCTCTGCTTCCAGTCTTTGTGCTAAGCTAGGCTAACAGTTTCCCTCTGCTTCCAGTCTTTGTGCTAAGCTTGGCTAACAGTTTCTTTCTGCTTCCAATTTTTGTGCTAAGCTAGGCTAACAGTTTATTTCTGCTTCCAATCTTTGTGCTAAGCTAGGCTAACAGTTTCCTTCTGCTTCCAGTCTTTGTGCTAAGCTTGACTAACCATTTCCCTCTGCTTCCAGTCTTTGTGCTAAGCTAGACTAATAGTTTATTTCTGCTTCCAATCTTTGTGCTAAGCTAACATCTTCCCTCTGCTTCCAGTCTTTGTGCTAAGCTAGGCTAACAGCTTCCCTCTGCTCCCAGTCTTTTTGCTAAGCTAAGCTAACAACTTCCCTCTGCTTCCAGTCTTTGTGCTAAGCTAGGCTAACCATGTCCAGCCCCTAATTGAATTAAAGTCCCATTCCATCCTTCATTCATCTATTTATTCATACATCCATTAAGTCAATAATCTATTCATCCCTTCGTTCATCCATTCATTGATCTATTCACCCATCTATTCATCCATCTATCCACCCATTCATTCATCTATTCACCCATCTATTCATTCATCTATTCATTGATATATTCACCCACCTATTCATTCATCTATTCGTCCATTCATTCATCTATTGATTAATTTGTTCATCCATCTATTCATTCATCCATTCATTCAATCAACAACAGATCAGAGGCCTCTGGTTTCTGGTCATTGAGACTTTCCAACAATCAGTAACTGGTTCGGTAAGAGGTGTAAATTACTGTGTATTTATATATACATATATAAATATATGTAAATATAAATATATATGTATTTATATATACATATATAAATACATATATATATAAATGTTTATATATATATATATATATAAATGTTTATATGTGTGTGTGTGTGTGTGTGTGTGAGAGAGAGAGAGAGAGAGAGAGAGAGAGAGAGAGAGAGAGAGAGAGAGAATGTGTGTGAGAGTATGTGTTATCAGACCAGGGTAGAAGGTGTGTAATTGGAGGAAGAACAAGAAGAAGTTCCTCTTTTACGAGGTGAGTCACCGTCAACTTTAATCAGGTTTTAACACCTATCCTCAGCAGCAGAGTCGGTTCTAGCCCCGCCCCTCTGATTACAGAAACTATGTGAAGAAAAAAACACATCTGCTGCTCTCTGATAAGACCTGTGTGTGTGTGTGTGTGTGTGTGTGTGTGTGTGTGTGTGTGTGTGTGTGTGTGTGTGTGTGTGTGTGTGTGTGTGTGTGTGTGTGTGTGAACACACATATAAAGTCATATATAAATAAGGAACCTAGCTGAAGGTAGAAAAAGTAAAAAGCCTCTTTTGAACTCTGGATCTTGTTCAACGCGTTTTTGAAGCCGATCAAACTTCATCTTTCTGTGTAAGTGTTCAATTAATCATCAGCGTCTGTGGAAGCTGTGTGTGTGTGTGTTAGCCTCACCAACCCCCCCACCCCCCCCCCCCCCCCCCCCCCACCCCTCCCTCCACAATAAGATGTAGGTTGCCTTAAGAGGAAGTCAGACTTCAGTGTGAATAATGGATACAGGCTCATCTATTGATGGGGGGGGGGGGGGCTGAATTATTCATCTTCCCAGGTGGGGCATGACTCTTTACAAAAGAGGATGAGGAGAGTTATTAATCCCTCCGATACCTTCTTCCTGTCAGAAACTTTTCCCTCGGAATAATTCATGACTGCAGGTGTCTATGTATTTAAGTATGACTCAAAGTGACCCCAAAGTGGTTGAGAATGCACCCCGATTTTTGAAAAAAATGCTGATTAAAATATTTAGCTAAAAGATACTCGCAAAAACTAAAAGCCAAAGCCTTGCAAAGATACGCACAACAATGCCATTTTTGTCCAGCAAAAAAAAGAAAATTGACTTATTTATCGCTGAAATATGAATAATCCTTCTCAGCTCTGGCCACGTAACAACCGGATGTTGCAAACGAGACGCATTCAGGTACGCCTGGAGAAGATATGGAGCTTCCAGTGCCGGCCGAGTTGCTGCGAATTCTCGAAATGTCTAAACTAAAATAATTATTAAAAATACTTAACTTCACTCAATCAAAGCCATAGATACTCCTACCATATAGAGCTATTTTATATATTTAAAAGAAGCATTTGTATAGGCCCCGTCCGCCCCAATTTTGGAGCTTTTGGGTTTAGCCTCTGGGACTGAGAATATAGAAAAAAATCCAAAGAAAATCAAATAAATAAAAATAAAACCCAAAAAATGTCAGATCCCTGCACCACAAGTCAATATAAGTTAATTGTGTCATGTTTATAACACTATTACACAATAATTGTAAACATAAACCATAAGCATGACTTAAAGTGACTCAAAAACGACTAAGTATGGACCCCGAGTTTTGAATAATGCTGATTAAAAAAAGTTAGGAACTATCTAGAGGGCTAGAATTCTTAGAGCCTACAGAATCCACCAATACCAAAAAGTCCACTCTCCGACAAAGCATCGCAAAGATATGCACAGGAATGCCATTTGTGTCCAGCAAAAAATATGAAAATTGACTTACTTATGGCTGAAATATCAATATTCCAGGCCTTCCTGCTCCCTACTGACAACTAAGGCCAATGAGCACCATGCTGCAGTGAAACGAGCCCCGTTCAGGGACCACCGAGGACTGTGGGAACTTTCATGCTTGAGCGGAGTTAACATGAGTTCTCGAGATTTATTTAACTAAAATAATTATTAAAAATACTTAACTTCACCCAATCAAAGCCAAACTTCGCACAGATACTCCTACAACATTGAGCTATTTTATAGTAATTAAGTGTTCATATCGATGTGTAAGGTAATAAAAATTAACTTTTAAAATCATTTTTCTTCCAAAAAATACATCTTTTTACTTTTCTTTTATGTGTATTATCATAAACCAATATACCACTAACACATATATGGCCTTATTATCTATCTTCACAAGGGTCTTCTGTATTTTATAGCTTTTTAAATTTTTCAAATAGACCTTGTGAATGAGGAGATAATCAGGATTTAATGTGAGAGAAAAAGCATCCGCAATTTTGGCTAAAAACATTTATGGGGCCTATAGTTACGATAATACAAATTAATTATTTTTTCGAAAAAAATAAATATTACATTACATTTCATGTTAGTTTGCGACGGAAGATGTAGAGACTTCCTGCTCTCCCGATGTCAATGTGGAGCTCATTCCACCATCGAGGAGCCAGGACAGCAAACAGTCGAGACTTTGTTGAGTGTTTGGGTCGCAGTGACGGAGCTACATATATATTTTTTTTTGTCTTTTCTGTGTACTATCATAAACCAATATACCACTAACACATATATGGACGTATTATCTATGTTCACAAGGGTTTTCTGTATATTTTATCTTTTGAAATTATTCAAATAGACCTTGTGAATGAGGAGATAATCAGGATTTAGTATGAGATGCAAAGCATTCGCAATTTTCATGACAAAATGGCTGGGGTGCAAGAGTTGTCGTCTTCCTCTGAGTGGCAGCAGGATTCATCGAGCTGGATCGGGATCAGCTCAGACCAGGATCAGCTCAGACCAGCAGACCTCCCAACATGACCGAGAGGACGCACATCTTTAATTCAGCACCACGGACAACACTATGGCTTTATCAATACACACACTGAGACCCCTCCTGAGCTGTCTAGGAGCCTGTTTAGAACATTGTCTAGGACGGCGTCTAGGACGCTCTCTAGAAGACGCCGTCTAGAGGACGCCGTTTAGAGGACATTACATTTCATTTCATTTAGCTGACGCTTTTATCCAAAGCAACTTACAATAAGTGCATTCTATGGTTACATACAAGAATCAGAACAACAAGAATCAAGAAGGTACAATTTCGTCAAAAGTTCAACTACAAAGTGCTATCAGTAAGAGCCATTTCAGTGCTACTATAGTGCTACATCCTTTATTCAAGGTATAGTCGGAAAAGATATGTTTTTAGTTTGCGACGGAAGATGTAGAGACTTTCTGCTGTCCTGATGTCAATGGGGAGCTCATTCCACCATCGAGGAGCCAGGACAGAGAACAGTTGAGACTTTGTTGAGTGTTTAGCTCGCAGTGACGGAGCTACAAGGTGATTGGCAGAAGCCGAGCGGAGCGCACGAGTTGGGGTGTAAGGTTTTACCATGTCCTGGATGTAGACTGGACCAGATCTGTTCGTAGCACGGTACGCCAGTACCAATGTTTTGAAGCGGATGCGGGCGGCCACCGGTAACCAGTGAAGGTCGCGGAGGAGAGGGGAGGGGGGTGGGTGAATTTCAGGTTAAAGACCAGTCGAGCTGCTGCATTCTGGATGAGCTGCAAAGGTCGGATGGCACCAGCAGGTAGACCCGCCAGGAGGGAGTTACAGTAGTCTAGACGCGAGATGACCAGAGCCTGGACCAGAACCTGTGCCACCTTCTGGGTGAGAAGTGGACGTATTCTCCTGATGTTGTGCAGCATGAATCTACAGGAGCGTGTTGTTGTGGTAATGTTGGCAGTCAGGGAGAGTTGACTGTCCAGGGTCACACCGAGGTTCCTGGCAGTCGGGGTCGGGGCCAAGACTGAGTTGTTGAAAGTAATCGTCAGGTCGTGAGTGGGAGAGACTTTTCCTGGAAGGAGAAGTAATTCAGTCTTGTCAGGGTTAATCTTCAGGTGGTGTGCGGACATCCATTGTGAAATGTCAGTCAGACAGGACACAATCTAGAGGACGCCGTTTAGAGGACGCCGTCTAGAGGACTTTCTGGGTTTGCAATCGGCAAAGTGTGATACATAAAGAAGTAGTTAGAAGAACATCAACGTAACTAAATGTAACGTGTGATACGTAAACGACGATGCATAAGGATCACACACACACACACGCACACACGCACACACGCACACACGCACACACGCACACACGCACACACGCACACGCACACACACACACACACACACGCACACACACACGCACACACACACATTGCCTCACAGCAGTCTGACTGGTTAAAATCTTGTGGATCTGTTCCTGGAACAGTGAAGAAGTGAAACTGCTGATGGAGCCACTTTAATGTGGACTCACAAGACCTTCGTCCACCAAAACCTGCTCCAGGACAGAACTGGAGCAGAAGACTCTGCCCCTTTTCTCTGAGTGATGAATCATGATAAACACCCTCTCTTATGAGAGCAATGTGTTCATGTCTTCATAAACAGACACACTGACGAATGAGATGAATGCAATGTGGTCAAAAGCTCTGGAAGCAGAACATGAGTTGGGAATGTTTCATCATATGAATCAGCTCCAGGTTTCCAGGAGGAGGATCAGGTGAAACTGTTCTGGAGTCAGCAGAACTCAGCAGCGGTCTGCAGCCAATCACAGAGCAGAACGCCCCGTCCTTCATTGTGCAGGGGAACGTTAATAACGGACGCTGACTCAGCGCTGGAGAGGGGCAGTCTGCTCATCGGGGGTGAAGGACAAACAGGAAGTGAGGTGTCGTTGGAGCCGGTCGGTGCTCGCGGTCACACCTTTGGACTGACAGATGTGTTCATCCATCATGTGACCCGCTAACCAATCAGCCGCTCGGTGTGGAGGCTCAGTGAGGTGACAGGAAGTGACAGGCGTTCACTGCCCGGGGCCCTAACTCTCCAGTCAAGTGGACGAGTGGCCGAAGGACGCAGAAATGTAACAAATGACAAATCGTCAGCTGCTAATGTGACTCACTGTGAGACCGTGGACCAATCAGGGCACAGCTGAGAGGACAGGTGACCACTGGAGTTACCTGATATCAGGTGCAACCGACAGGAAGAGGGATGAACAGCTTCCTGTTATGACCCAGGAGTAGTGGATCTTTCATCAATCATGTACACATATATTTTGTATTCCTTTGTTTTGTTTGACTGACAGAACAAAAGAAATTCAGTTTCCAATCAGAACGTTTAAAGTTCCTTAGGGTTCTGATCACATTGATGATCCAAGGTTCTCTCATGTTCCTCAGGGTTCTGATCACATTGATGATCCAAGGTTCTCTCATGTTTCTCTAGGTTCTGATCACTGATGGAGTTTTAGGGTTTAGGGTTGAGGTTAGTTTAGGGTGGAGTTTAGGGTTGAGTTTAGGGTTTAGGGTGGAGTTTAGGGTAGAGTTGAGTTTAGGGTGGAGTTTAGGGTGGAGTTGAGTTTAGCGTTTAGGATGGAGTTTAGGGTAGAGTTTAGGGTTTAGGGTAGAGTGTAGTGTTTAGGATGGAGTTTAGGGTAGAGTTTAGAGTTTAGGGTGGAGTTGAGTTTAGGGTAGAGTTTAGTGTTTAGGATGGAGTTGAGTATGTGGAGGAGAGCTGATTGCATCAATCCCTCACAATAAGAAGGGAGGTACAATGAGACCAGTGCTACCAATGAGACCAGTGCACTGCGATGTGGTCTCTTCGTCCTCTGAGTGGAGAAGTGCCTCCACTTCCTGCTTCAGGAAACCACCAACCACTTGCACTCAGAAACCAGCTCCCAGTAAAAGCTGCTGGTTTCCACACAGACCAGTGAAGACACCTGAGATGCTTTGTTAACCCTCAGATCTCTGCTTGTCCTCTACGCCCACACTTCATATACTTTACTTATAAAGTATGTATGTGTGTGTACATATATATATATATATAGGAGGAGGAAGAGTTTGACTCAATCTTTCTGTCAGTGTCTCAAAGAAGAAGAGTCTGAATGCTTCGCTGTGAGGGGGGTCTCCAGGTGTGTGTGTGTGTGTGTGTGTGTGTGTGTGTGTGTGTGTGTGTGTGTGTGTGTGTGTGTGTGTGTGTGTGTGTTTGATTAAAAGCAGACATCACACACATCAGACTGAAATAGAAGCTCGACATCGTGGTTCATTCCTGACTCATGCTGCCATCGGTCCTGCTTTAGACCTGCCTTCACACCCTGAACACACACACACACACACACACACACACACACACACACACATAATACACACACACACACACACACACACGCACACACTCACACACACACACACACACACACACAGCAGCCCTTCCCTGGAGAAACCTGGTAGGAATGTAACCACAAGGCCACTCAAGTATTTGGGTAAGTATGTGTGTGTGAGTGTGCGTGCGTGTGTGTGTCTGTGTGTGTGTGTGTGTGTGTGTGATATGTTACACAGCTGAGAGTTTTAATAATTAAACATCTTGTCGTCATCGTGGTTATTGAATGAACTCTTTACAGTCAGTGTGTTGGAGGTAAAATGGCCAATAAATCATTCTATTACAAGCCGATTACCCCCCCCCCCCACCTCTCCCCCCATGCCATTCAGACGAGTGGGGGAGGGGGGGTAAACACTTTGAAACCCAAACCCGTCCCTCTGCAGTCGGAGCGAGAGACATTTCTAATCCTCTCCAGCCACACTCACAGCCCTTCAAAATAAAAGTATTTTATCCACCGGCCTCTCAACCAATTAAAGCCTTTACACTCATTTGTTGAACATCTTCAAATTGAAATGTTCTCAAGACCTGTTCCTTTAACGTCCAGAGTGTGAGAGAGGAGGAAGAGAAGGAAGAAGAAGAGGAGGAAGACGATGGTGTTGTTGCCGTCAACAACATGAAGAGGCTCTGAGAGCTAGTTCACACAGACGCTCTCAGAGAAGATGGAGATCCGGTTCAACCACTAAAAGCCTTCAACGCGCCGTCACTTTAAGAACCGCAAACCCAATATGAAAATATGAACTGCTGTCTGGAGACCTGGAACCACCAGACCCCTGTACTCCTCATGCTCCTCCATGATGGAGTCCCACAGGAGTCCAGACCTGGACCCCCTTCTCATGCTCCTCCACGATGGAGTTTAAAACGTCCATGTTTCTAAATGTATGAAGTCTTGTAGAATAAAGAAGCTGAAGTTTTGTACAAAACCATCTTGAGACATTATGAAGTGGAGCAGAAATAAAATTGCACAGAAACTGAATTCATTTTAAATATTAAGATTTCAAGCCGTCAGTTGATGAAACACCTTCATCAGCAGCTATTTTAACTCACGTAGGAGAGAAAAAGGAAGTGAAGAGCGACCGAAAGAGAAGAAAAAGAAGAAGAAGCTTTTAAATTAGACCAACTGAAGAGAAACTGCACACCTAAAGCAGTTTGACTTTATTTCACTCTTTTAAATGTTCCATAAGAAAGATGTTCTTATCATTTTTAATACTAACAGTTCCCAAATGAATAAAAGTTCACACAAACATCCAACTACTTTCAGTGCTTCAACTGTTTCAAATGTTTGGACAGAAAACTTTTCTAGTTAAATATAATTTCGAGTTCACACAGTTTGAATAATAAGGCCAGACCCTGAACACATCGCCGGCACACAACAAGTCAACACTTTGTGGCACAAAGTCAGAAAGAAGAAGAATCCAAAGTGTTTGAGTACAGAGCAGGATGGAGAAGTGGGAAGTGTGACAGAAGAAAAGGAAATAAAAAAGCGTGAGGGCAGAACGGGAAGGTGTGCGTTCTGAGAAACAGAAGAAGAAGAAGAAGCAACAGTGCGGTGACGAGGTCAACAAAACCGTGAAGCCAGTCAGCAGATTGCAGCGGCAGGAGGAACTCGAGGACACTTCAGTGTCGACACACAAAAGAGGAAGTGCCGTGTTTTCTATCTTACCTGCTTTGAAGGGCCAAGGTTGATGTTGAAGCAGCAGAGCCGTACGGGGAAACCACAGAAGAAGAAAAACAAGGATTAGTGCAATTAACAGATACTGATTTATTCACTTCACTGTTTGGAGACTGGAGGTACTGTATGGTGGGGACATGGTGTGGACACGGTGTGGACACGGTGTGGACATGGTGGGGACACTGTGTGGACAAGGTGTGGACACGGTGTGGACATGGTGGGGACACTGTGTGGACAAGGTGTGGACACGGTGTGGACATGGTGGGGACACGATGGGGACACGGTGGGGACACGGTGTGGACACGGTGTGGACATGGTGTGGACATGATGGGGACACGGTGTGGACATGATGGGGACACGATGGGGACACGGTGGGGACACGGTGTGGACACGATGGGGACACGGTGGGGACACGGTGTGGACACGGTGTGGACACGGTGGGGACACGATGGGGACACGGTGTGGACACGCTGGGGACACGATGGGGACACGATGGGGACACGGTGTGGACATGATGGGGACACGGTGTGGACATGATGGGGACACGGTGGGGACATGATGGGGACACGGTGTGGACACGGTGGGGACACGATGGGGACACGGTGTGGACACGCTGGGGACACGATGGGGACACGATGGGGACACGGTGTGGACACGATGGGGACACGGTGTGGACATGATGGGGACACGGTGGGGACATGATGGGGACACGGTGGGGACATGATGGGGACACGGTGTCCTTTGTGTTGCTGGGTGCCGTAATGGCTGCTGTCCATGCAGACGTGCAGGTCTCATTCTCTTCTGGTCGACTGCACGTACACATCAGTCAGATAATTATTGTCTGCTATCGCTTGGATCAATTTGCATTTAACCCAGATTTCTGGGACCAAAGAGGATTGTGGCACGTTGAGCCGCTACGAGACAACATGGAAACGAGGACAGGAAGCCGTCTTATCGTCATCTCCACTCCTTCATCTTCTCTCTGATGAAATAAACATCTTTTTATTTCAGCTTTTTCCTTCTGTTGAAGCTCCCGAGCCACAAATCACTTTTTAGTTTAACTAACGTGCCAAACTCCCAGTACTCTAATCTAACAATTACTCTGTCCCAGCTACACGTCACTGGGTTCTATATAAACTGGAAACTGGAAGCGGGAAGTGATTGCCTAGTTTAGCAGAAAGACTGGAAGTGGGAGGTGTTAGCCTAGCTTAGCAGAAAAACTGTAAGTGGGAGGTGTTAGCCTAGCTTAGCAGAAATACTGGAAGCGGGAGGTGTTAGCCTAGCTTAGCAGAAAGACTGGAAGTGGGAGGTGTTAGCCTAGCTTAGCAGAAAGAATGGAAGTGGGAGGTGTTAGCCTACCTTAGCAGAAAGACTGGAAGTGGGAGGTGTTAGCCTAGCTTAGTAGAAAGACTGGAAGTGGGAGGTGTTAGCCTAGCTTAGTAGAAAGACTGGAAGTGGGAGGTGTTACCCTAGCTTAGCAGAAAGAATGGAAGTGGGAGGTGTTAGCCTAGCTTAGCAGAAAGACTAGAAGTGGGAGGTGTTAGCCTAGCTTAGTAGAAATACTGGAAGCGGGAGGTGTTAGCCTAGCTTAGCAGAAAGACTGGAAGTGGGAGTTGTTAGCCTAGCTTAGCAGAAAGACTGGAAGTGGGAGGTGTTAGCCTAGCTTAGCAGAAAGACTGGAAGTGGGCAGTGTTAGCCTAGCTTAGCAGAAAGACTGGAAGAGGGAGGTGTTAGCCTAGCTTAGCAGAAATATTGGAAGCGGGAGGTGTTAGCCTAGCTTAGTAGAAAGACTGGAAGTGGGAGGTGTTACCCTAGCTTAGCAGAAAGAATGGAAGTGGGAGGTGTTAGCCTAGCTTAGCAGAAAGACTAGAAGTGGGAGGTGTTAGCCTAGCTTAGCAGAAATACTGGAAGCGGGAGGTGTTAGCCTAGCTTAGCAGAAAGACTGGACGTGGGAGTTGTTAGCCTAGCTTAGCAGAAAGACTGGAAGTGAGCGGTGTTAGCCTAGCTTAGCAGAAAGACTGGAAGTGGGAGGTGTTAGCCTAGCTTAACAGAAACACTGGAAGGAATCCAGTTATCTAACAGTACATATCATCAGTACGGTTATCAACACAACATTGTTCTTTACTGTTGCATGGAACACAATGTAGCTTATATTAGCCTGTTAGCACGGAGCCTGCTGTAACTGATCAGGTATCAGGGTACCGTGTACAAATACTCAGGTATCAGGGTACAGTGTACAAATACTGAGCTATAACAGTTTGCATATTCATTATATTTTTCAATGTCATTTTTGGTCAAGAGGGGTTTGAGGGGTCTGAGCACAGAGGGGTCCGGGTCTGAGGGGTCTGAGCACAGAGGGGTCTGGGTCTGAGGGGTCTGAGCACAGATGGGTCTGGGTCTGAGCACAGAGGGGTCTGGGTCTGAGATCAGAGGGGTCTGGGTCTGAGATCAGAGGGTCTGAGTCTGAGGGGTTTGAGAACAGAGGGGTCTGCACGTTGTTCAGAAACATGAAAATATGTTTCTGCGTCCCTTTAACCTACATGTGTGACACCGACGGACCGGATTGGGAGTCATTGATTGACCCGGTTCATGGCGGTTGTTGTGTGTGAACTGATCCAGACTTTAACATGTGTGTCACATCGATCTGATCAGACACACAAAGCCCGATCCAGACCGATGTAAACACACAGTGGGAGGAGGCGCAAACACATCAATGACCTCCACTGAATGTGGTCCCTCTGAGCGAGGCTCCGGCAGCCAATGAGAGCGCACAATGCCAGCTTTTCAAGTTCATCTGGACTGATGTAATAAAATTGACACATGGAGTCGGCTGAATTCTGGGGCGCCGGTTACCTAAACTCTCATTTCCAAAGTTCTGTCACCTCCCCTCACTGCAAATGAATCAATTACAGAGCAGCATAATCCGGTTAGGGCAGATGAATGCATACCTCCCCTTTGGCAGGTGCTGGCAGGCTGAAGGGGCTTATTGGAGCAGCCATATCAAAGCTGGGGATTTTATCTGCCACATTAGAACCACTAAAATCAGAGGGAACCAGCCAGAGAGAACCAGTCAGAGAGAACCAGAGAGAACAAACCAGAGAGAACCAGCCAGAGAGAACCAGAGAGAACAAACCAGAGAGAACCAGCCAGAGAGAACCAGCCAGAGAGAATAAACCAGAGAGAACCAGCCCAAAGATAACCAGACAGAGGGAACAAACCAAAGAGAACAAACCAGAGAGAACACACCGGAAAGAACCAGAGAGAACAAGACAGAGGGACCAAACCAACGAGAACAAACCAGATAGAACAAACCAGAGAGAACCAGCCAGAGAGAACCAGCCAGAAAGAACCAGCCAGAGAGAAACAACCAGGAGAACCAGAGAGAACAAACTAGAGAACAAACCAGAAAGAACGAGCCAGAGGGAATGAGCCAGAGAAAACCAGAGAGAACAAACCATAGACAAACTAGAGAGAACCAGCCAGACAGAACCAACCAGAGAACAAACTAGCGAGAACAGACCAGAGGGAACCAACCAGAGGGAACCAGCCAGAGAACAAACCAGAGGGAACCAGTCAGAGAACAAACGAGTGAAAACAAGCCAAAGGGAACAAACCAGATAGAACCAGCCAGAGAGAACAAACCAGATGGAACAAACCAGAGAACAAACCAGAGCGAACCAGTCAGAGAACAAACCAGTGAGAACTAACCAGAGAACAACCCAGAGGGAACAAACCAGAGAACAAACGAGAGGGGAAAAAACAGAGAACAAACCAGAGAACAAACCAGACAGAACCAACCAGAGAACAAACCAGAGAGAACAAACCAGAGAGACCAAACCAGAGAGAACCAGTCAGAGAGAACCAGAGAGAACAAACCAGAGCACAAACCAAAGAGAATAAACCAGAAAACAAACCAGAGAACAAACCAGAGAGAACAAACCAGAAAACAAACCAAAGAACAAACCAGAGAGAAGAACCCAGAAAACAAACCAGAGAACAAACCAGAGAGAAGAACCCAGAAAACAAACCAGAGAACAAACCAGAGAACAAACCAGAGAGAACAAACCAGAGAGCAAACCAGAGAGAAGAACCCAGAAAACAAACCAGAGAACAAACCAGAGAGAACAAACCAGAGAGAACAAACCAGAGAGAACAAACCAGAGAGAACAAACCAGAGAACAAACCAGAGGGAACAAACCAGAGAGAACCAGTCAGAGAGAACCAGAGAGAACAAACCAGTGAACAAACCAGAGGGAACAAACCAAAGAGAACAAACCAGTGAACAAACCAGAGAACAAACTAGAGACAAGAAACCATAGAGAACTAGTCAGAACAAACCAGAGAGAACCAGAGAGAACAAACCAGAGAACAAACCAGAGGGAACAAACCAAAGAGAACAAACCAGTGAACAAACCAGAGAACAAACTAGAGACAAGAAACCATAGAGAACTAGTCAGAACAAACCAGAGAGAACCAGAGAGAACAAACCAGAGAACAAACCAGAGAGAACCAGTCAGAGAACAAACCAGTGATTCCTCTAAAATATATTGTCTTTATCTTCCTCTGAAACATCTGACAGCATCATGTTCTGTAGACATAAATAATATGTGTATATATTGTACACATACAATCTTTATGATGTTTATGACGTTGATGACAGTTGATTATTATGATGTCTCTCAGATGTTGAGTCTGAAACCTGTCAGCTGGCCGTCGTGTAGGAGGAAGAGCAGCTTGTATTATTGTCAGGTACAACTGTTCCCATTGGAGGGGTGTGTGTGGGGGGGTGGGAACCAACAACCCTCTCATTGTTTGTGGGCGGCGGCCTCCTGGGCGCTCTCAGCTCCGACACATTCACAAGGTCCAATCTGTCTGGAAACGGCGGCCGACATTCTGAAGCACCTTGTCAGATAACGCTGAGCGCCGCGAGGAGCGAGCCGGGCGAGATAATGGGGCCACAATGACAGAGGGGCAGTGTGCAGCCAAGGGGGGGTCAGAGACAACAAGAAGGAGGGAGAGAGAGAGACAGAGAGACAGAGAAAGAGAGAGGGAGAGAGGGAGAGAGGGGAGGGAACAACTAAAGCCTCTGCTTCGCTCTCCCTCCCCCGTCCTCCCCCCGCCGGCTCACCCAGACCATTGTGTGCCCGGGGGGTTCAGGAGATAAATGGCTGCATGTTAACCACGTTTGACAGGCTGCACAAAAGGGGACACCTCGGGTCCCATGACGCAACCTGTACGCCCCCGTCCCTCACCCCCCCAACACCACCATCAACATCACCACCCAAACACACAGGGGAGACACAGGGATCAGGTCAAGTCTGGACAGGAAGTGGGATTTTATGCTTATCGTTTACCACACTTTCAAAATAAGAGCTCAATCAGAACCGTTAAGTGCGTTAAGTTGGATCAATTTGATGAATGAAGACGTCCATTCAAGATGTTTGAGGGTGGCGTGTCTCTGGAGAGGATCTTTCATCACCGCTGACAACCAGCTTTTTGGTTTGTTCATGACAACACACGTTTTGATCTTTCTGTATTGTCACAACTATCAGAAGCTTGTGCTTCAGTAACAGACAGAAGTCTGAGCGTGGAGCCACAGCTAAGGGCTATTTGGGGCTGTGGGGGGCGGGGGGGGGGGTGCTATTCTCCTCTGCTAACCTTTTCAGCTCGGCCTGATTCTTTGATGGCTGACGGGACTCACAAAGGCACCTGCCCCATCCCAGAGTGTCCTCCCCCCGCTCTCCTCCCCTGACCTGACCAGCATTCCTGGCCTACAGGGGGTCCTCCCCATGGCTACCTTTACAACGCCGCCCCCCAAACCAAAGTCTGGTAATCCCACAGCAAACAAGGTTGTGGCGGCTCGGAGGCGACGCACGAGACTTCTCACAGCTGCTCGACTCAAAGGTGGACGAGCGATGAAGCCCGTCCCCGTGGGAACAGAATAACCAGAGTGCGTGATGGGAGATCTGAAGGATCAGAGGTGCTGCTGACTGGACTCACTGGTGTCGAGGTTATGATGCAACGTTAGCAAGCAGGAAACATGTATTAAATATATTACTTTCAGGACTACTGGATGTTTTTGTTGATGTAAAGCAGGCTTGAGAAATAAACTTTTGCTATAATGGCTTCTCTCATTAGAACTAGACATGAACCATTATGTCCTCTAAAGAGCTACACATGAACCATCATGTCCTCTGAAGAACTAGACATGAACCATCATGTCTAAAGAATAACTCTGGAAGTCTCTTGATGGTCTCTGGATTGTCTCTGAATGGTCTCTGGAAGGTCTCTGAATAGTATCTGGATGGTCTCTGGGTGGTCTCTGGAAGGTCTCTGGTGGTCTCTGGAAGGTCTCTGGGTGGTCTCTGAATAGTCTGGACAGTCTCTGGAAGGTCTCTGGGTGGTCTCTGAATAGTCTCTGGAAGGTCTCTGGGTGGTCTCTGGGTGGTCTCTGAATAGTCTCTGGACGGTCTCTGGAAGGTCTCTGGGTGGTCTCTGAATAGTCTCTGGAAGGTCTCTGGGTGGTCTCTGAATAGTTTCTGGACGGTCTCTGGAAGGTCTCTGGGTGGTCTCTGAATAGTCTCTGGAAGGTCTCTGGGTGGTCTCTGAATAGTCTCTGGACGGTCTCTGGAAGGTCTCTGGAAGGTTTCTTCTTTTGAGGTGCAGAAGTGTCCCTCAAGCTGGACTTGGTGGAGCAGCTTTGACAGGAGTGTCAGCTCAGATAGCTCAGGGGTCAGATCAGCAGGACTTCCCCGGAGGCTGAAGGGGGGAGTCCTCATTACTTTAATTGGTAGATCTGTGACCAGGAAGTTGTGTCCTGAAACTCTGATCTGATCTGAGGAGGTTTGACTGAGAGGACAGAGAGTCCAAGTGAACGAACAAATCCTCTCGAACCGAGGACAGTGACAGAGAGAAACCTTCTCTTCCTGTTGTGAAACTAACCAAAGATCATTCAGCTGTCCGAGGTCAAAATTATAACAATTAGCAAGCAGTTGGATTCTTTTCAGGGAGGAACTGCATTATGAACCCTAACCCTTTTGCAATAATGACACTAGTTTGATAGTTTGAGTAATTTCGATGAGGATGGCACATTTCTTTCTTTGAACCTTAAACCCTTCGGCGGTGGAAAGAGGAAGGCGGTCTGACAGGTCGGTGCTGGACGGGTCCAAAGAATATGAGACCTTCACAGGAGACATGAAACTAAACAACTTATGTAGTCACGTGACCGTCGTGGCCGCTGCCATGAGAGGTTCAACGACAGCTGGGAAAACACAGTGTTCCTCACGACGAGCAGCAAAACCGCAGGAGCTCCAATTTGATTGATTTCAAACTGGTTGTATTCAAACAGAGGTGGGCGGCGCCTAAAGCCGTGGGACCGGACACAGATGTCGTGACACCTTAGTCCAGCCGTCCACCATTGATTGTTCCATGTGAGCGTGACCTTGCCGCAGGAGTTCGGCCAATCAAACAAAGGGCTTCTGTGAGGGCGGGGCCAGTTTCTGTGAGGGCGGGGCCAATGAGAACAAAGTGAGGGCAGCAGATTCACTGACCTCAGTTACACCTGTACTGAGCTAAGCTGAGTTAATACTAATACTTAGTATTATTAATACTCACTAATAATAATAATCCTCAGTAACAATATTGATAATAATAATAATAATAATAATAAGACTACTAATACTCAGTAACAATATTACTTAATAAAACTACAAATACTCAGTAATAATACAAATACTCAGTAATAATACTAATACTCAGTATATATAAAAATACTTAGTAATAATACTAATAGTAATACTACTTCATGTCATCAAGACATATTCTGGAATCATGAATGAGTTAATGTCACTCTCTGGGCGATGTTGTGTTATTGTGGCGGGGCAAGAACCAGACTTCCTGTTGGAACTATCATGTAACTGCTGCACACTCCCTTCTCCCAGAGCGGGGCCCCGGCTCCTCCTTCAGAGTGTTTGGGAATTAGGAATTCGTATCACATGCTGCATTTTAAACTTGATTCCTGACTTTAGGAAGCACAAAGCTGACCGACAGTACAAGCTCTCAGGGGCCCTGGGCCTCTAGGCCCCTACAGGAAGAACGTGGAACACCTTTACTCTGAGGGTCCCGGGGCTCCAGGGGCCTCCATCCCCCTACAGGAAGAACATGGAACAACACCTTTACTCTGAGGGGCCCGGGACTCCAGGGGCCTCCAGCTCCCTACAGGAAGAACAAAGGCACGGAACAAGTTTGTTTCTAATTACTTATTTTGTCTTTTGAGTTTACACCAATTTTCACAAAGCTTTTTTTTTTTTTTTTAAATCGCTCAACTTTATGTGTTTTATTCGCATCATTCCCTTCATTTGTGCCTGGAATGGGGCGGGGCTTATCTCTGTGGCTTCATCTTCATTACCATTTCTGCCGTCCACCATTGAACTAACCACTAGTTCTGTTTTATACTTGTTGTGGAAGTCCCACAAACGTCTGAACATCAAACGCCCTTGTGTCTGGGTTCATAATATTATAGCTATATATAGATATAGATATAACATTATCGTAGCCACAAAACTGCATCTGAATGACGGCCGCTTCCACTACTTCAGGCGGACCAGCAACAGTTTAATTTAGCAAGGGCAGGACTGCAGTGATGACGGGCGGAGCTTCTCAACGCTGATTGGCTTTCGCAACTCAGCATCAGGCGAATTTTTTCGCCAGTGTTCAACTCGCACGAATGAGGCAAACTTTTTGCAGCACGCCATTCGCTTCATTCGCGTCGCTAGGCGGAAAATTGCGTTGTTCGCAACCATTCGGTGTGCATTGACTTTGCAAGTAATCTACTCGCGCTTTTGGTGTGAACGCAGCATTAGAGAGTGATCCTTTAAGACGTCTATATGTCCGTGGGGAGGGAGGGGGGGTCTATATAGGCCAGACACACACACACCTTCCATCCACCTTCCTCCCTCTTTTCTCTATTCTTTCATGGACTTCACTCTCCTCCTCCTCCTCCTCCTCCTCCTCTTTTCAATGGGCCTCCGGCGGTGAGACGCTCTGAATTGTGATTAAGAACGAGGAGAGAGGAGCTTTTCTTTGTTCTGCCCTCAGGAGGTGTTTACTGAGGGGGGGGGGGGGCAGATATGAAAGACATTCAGGTCAGTAAGAACGAGAGCGACAGAGTATAGTGATCCTATCTGAGTGTGTGTTTGCATTCCTACGTTACGAGGACATTGAACCTGTCTCTTTCCTACATTACGGGGACATTCATTTTCCTCTCTAATCAGAGGTCTTCACCTCCTCCTCCTGCTCTACCTCTTCCTCCTCCTCCTCCTGCTCTACCTCTTCCTCCTCCTCTTCCTGCTCTACCTCTTCCTCCTACTCCTTCTCTTCCCCCTTCACCTTCTCCTCCTTTTCCTCCTTCTCTCCCTCTCCCTCTCTCACCTCTTCCTCATCATCATCTTCCCTCGTCACCTCCTCCTCTTCCTCCTTCACCTCCTAATCCTCTTCAGGCTCCACATCATCCTATTCCTCCTCCTCGCTGTTCCCCCTTCACCTCCTCTTCCACCTCATTTTCCTATTCGTTCTCCTCCTCTTCCTCCCCAATCAGGTTATTTAATCTACACTAATTAGTTATTTCATCTACACTAACGGGTTCTTTAATCTTTTTTATTAAACTACACTATTGGATTCTTTAGATCTACACAAATGGGTTCTGTAATCTATACTATCGGGTTCTTTAATCTACACTATCGGGTTCTTTAAATCTACACCATCGGTTTCTTTAATCTACACTGTCTGGTTCTTTAAATCTACACTAACGTGTTCATTAATCTCCACTATCGGGTTCTTTAAAACTACACTAATGGGTTGATAAATCTACACTAACAGGTTCTTTAATCTACACTATCGGGTTCTTTAAACCTACACTAATGGGTTTTTGTAATCTATACTAACAGGTTCTTTAATCTACACTGTTGGTTTCTTTAATGCTACATTAACAGGTTCTGTAATCTACACTATTGGGTTCTTTAATCTACACTATCTGGTTCTTTAATGTACACTAATTAGTTATTTAATCTAATCCATCGGGTTGTTTGACCTACACTTTCGGGTTCTATAATCTACACTATCAGGTTCTATAATTATACACTAATGGGTTCTTTAATCTACCCTATCGGGTTCTTTAATCTACGCTAACTGGTTCTTAATCTAATTTATCGGGTTGTTGAATCTACACTATTGGGTTCTTTAAATCTACACTAATTAGTTATTTAAATCTACACTAAGGGGTTGATTAATCTACACTATCAGGTTCTGTAATCTACACTATCGGGTTCTTTAAACCTACACTAATGGGTTGATTAATCTACACTAATGGGTTCTTTAAACCTACACTAACGGGTTCTTTAATCTACATGTTTGGGTTCTTTAATTCTACACTAATTAGTTCTTTAATCTACACTAACGAGTTCTTAATGTTTTTATAAAGCTACACTATTGGGTTCTTTAAATCTACCCTAACAGGTTCTGTAATCTACACTATCGGGTTCTTTAATCTACACTATCTGGTTCTTTAATGTACACTAATTAGTTATTTAATCTAATCCATCGGGTTGTTTGATCTACACTTTCGGGTTCTATAATCTACACTATCAGGTTCTATAATTATACACTAATGGGTTCTTTATTCTACCCTATCAGGTTCTATACTAACAGGTTCTTTAATCTACACTGTTGGTTTCTTTAATTCTACATTAACAGGTTCTGTAATCTACACTATTGGGTTCTTTAATCTACACTATCTGGTTCTTTAATGTACACTAATTAGTTATTTAATCTAATCCATCGGGTTGTTTGACCTACACTTTCGGGTTCTATAATCTACACTATCAGGTTCTATAATTATACACTAATGGGTTCTTTAATCTACCCTATCGGGTTCTTTAATCTACGCTAACGGGTTCTTAATCTAATTTATCGGGTTGTTGAATCTACACTATTGGGTTCTTTAAATCTACACTAATTAGTTATTTAAATCTACACTAAGGGGTTGATTAATCTACACTATCAGGTTCTGTAATCTACACTATCGGGTTCTTTAAACCTACACTAATGGGTTGATTAATCTACACTAATGGGTTCTTTAAACCTACACTAACGGGTTCTTTAATCTACATGTTTGGGTTCTTTAATTCTACACTAATTAGTTCTTTAATCTACACTAACGAGTTCTTAATCTTTTTATAAAGCTACACTATTGGGTTCTTTAAATCTACCCTAACAGGTTCTGTAATCTACACTATCGGGTTCTTTAATCTACACTATCTGGTTCTTTAATGTACACTAATTAGTTATTTAATCTAATCCATCGGGTTGTTTGATCTACACTTTCGGGTTCTATAATCTACACTATCAGGTTCTATAATTATACACTAATGGGTTCTTTAATCTACCCTATCAGGTTCTTTAATCTACGCTAACGGGTTCTTAATCTAATTTATCAGGTTGTTGAATCTACACTATTGGGTTCTTTAAATCTACAATAATTAGTTCTTTAAATCTACACTAAGGGGTTGATTAATCTACACTATCAGGTTCTGCAATCTACACAATCGGGTTCTTTAAAGCTACACTAATGGGTTGATTAATCTACACTAATGGGTTCTTTAAACCTACACTAACGGGTTCTTTAATCTACATTTTTGGGTTCTTTAATTCTACACTAATTAGTTATTTAATCTACACTAACGGATTCTTAATCTTTTTTATAAAACTACACTATCGGGTTCTTTAAATCTACACTATTGGGTTCTTTAAATCTACCCTAACAGGTTTTGTAATCTACACTATCGGGTTATTTAATCTACACTATTGGGTTTATTAATCTACACTAACAGGTTATTTAATTTACACTATCGGGTTCTTTAAACTTGACTATCTGGTTCTTAAAATCTACACTAACAGGTTCTTTAATCTACACTATCAGGTTCTTTAAACCTACACTAATGGGTTGATTAATCTACACTAACAGGTTATTTAATCTACACTATCGGGTTCTTTAAACTAAACTAATGTTTTGTTTAAATCTACACCAACAGGTTCTTTATCTACACTATCGGGTTCTTTAAACTAGACTAATGTTTGTATTTTAATCTACACTAACCTTACATGTTCTTTAATCTACACTATCGGGTTCTTTAAATCTACACTAACGGGTTCTTAATCTAATTTATCGAGTTCTTTAATCTACACTATCGGGTTCTTTAATCTACACTAATTAGTTCTTTAATCTACACTAACGGGTTCTTAATCTAATTTATCGGGTTGTTTAATCGACACTATCGGGTTCTTTAAATCTACACTAATGTGTTGAATAATCTACACTAATGGATTCATTAATCTACACTGCCGGGTTCTTTAAACCTACACTAATGGGTTGATTAAGCTACACTAATGGGTTCTTTAAACCTACACTAATGAGTTGATTAATCTACACTAATGGGTTCTTTAAACCTACACTAACGGGTTCTGTAATCTACACTATCGGGTTATTTAATCTACACTAATGGGTTCTTTAATCTGTTTTTATAAATCTCTTTTAACCTATTGTTTACAAAGTTTTGCTGTTGCTGATGTGAAAATTGTTCTCTTGTCAAATGAAGTCCTGATGACTGATCCTCAGAGAGGCCCCCTAACCCTGACCCATCCTCGGAGAGGCCCCCTAACCCATCCAGAGGGCACCTAACCCATCCTCAGAGAGGCCCCCTAACCCTGACCCATCCTCAGAGAGGCCCCCTAACCCTAACCCATCCACAGAGAGGCCCCCTGACCCTTCCTCGGAGAGGCCCCCTAACCCTTCATCAGAGGCCCCCTCACCCTAACCCTTCCTCAGAGAGGCTCCTTAATCACAGAGAGGCCCCCTAACCCTGGCCCATCCTCAGAGAGGCTCCCATAACCATGACCCATCCATGGAGAGGCCCCCTAACCCTGACCCTTCCTCAGAGAGGCTCCCTAACCCTGACACATTCATGGAGATGCCCCCTAACCCATCCTCAGAGAGGCGGAGCCTGAGACGATTTTCAGAGAACATTTAGTGCCCCACAGCAAAACATCTCTTCATCTTCTTCATATTAAATAAAAATCATCTCAATCTCTCAAAATAAAATTCTATGAACCTGCAGATAAAATCATAAATACACACAAACAGACTAAATATAAAAAGTGTTCTTCTGCATAGTCACATCAACGCATTCATTCACATTAATCATGTGAAATAATTCACACACAATTCAACCTATTGAGAGAAAAGTTTGTAAATAAAGAAGTTGTGTTTATTTATGATAAAGAAGCGAATAATAACAATAAGATCCAAACATCAGCCAGAAAACGTAGCATTTAAAAAAACAGCTGCAGCCTCACAGCTGGATGTGAGGGACAGACACCCAAAGATCCTGTTACACCCCCCCACCCCCCCACGGACCGAGGGAGGAGACGATCCAGAAAACCAGGGCGGCATGAAGCACGACGGAAGAAACTGTCACAAGACTTCATCTTTTAACAATATTTAAATACACAATATTGAAAAGCATGGTTTTAAAAAGGAATCAAAAGGAAAGTTCACAAATTAAACAAACAAATGAGTAAAAGCTTCACATTCTGAAGGATTTCTTTTAAATTGAAGACGTATTTCTTATTGTGAAGAAGATGAGTTGATGAAGATCAGAAGACACAAAACAGGACTTTTTTATATTTATTGTAACAATTAAATACACATTTATGTTTCTGACTCAGTTAATTTACTCCAAAGTAAAGTAATTTTAAATTAAATAAAACTAATTTAAAAAAAATAAACTAATTTAAAAAAATAAAGTAATTTTAAATAAATAAACTCGTTTTAATAAAATAAACTAATTTTAAATAAATAAACTCTTTTTTATAAAATAAACTCATTTAAAAAAAATAAACGCATTTTAATATAATATATGTATTTTAATACATAAACGTGATGACTGAAATGTAATTTGAGGAAATACAAAATAAATACGTTTAGTCTGTTAGTTGTTGACGCGGGTTTGTTTGTGGGATCGGGCGCGCGCGTCGCGTCTCAATATAATAATTCAGTCTAATATTCATCTTTATCTCTCGGATAGTTTCCGGTCCTCACGCGGAGCCGCGGCTCGCGAATAACGGTTTCCCTGCTTTGGACTCGGCGGGTCCCGGACCCGGCGGGTCCCGACTCCGGTCCATCACAGCGTGAGGCCCGGAGGCTCCACACAGACTCCTGACCCCCTAAAAGCTCCACAAAGTCCCGGTACAGAACTTTGCGTCTCTCGGAGCGCGTCCCGGGGACACGCGGGAGCTCCCGGGCCGCTGGGCACGCGCAGGCCGGCAGAGTTTGGGACTTGTTGCGGGGCTCGGGGCCGGTGCTCTTACCGGTCTTCCTCCGGGGGTTGGCCTGCTTTCGCCGCTTGCAGCGGGGACCCTCCGCCATGACCTGCTGCTTCATGGAGGACTGGCTCCGGTACGCATGGGCTCCTCGATCCGGATCCGCTGCTCCTCCGCTCCCTGAAGACCAGCACAAACAAAGTAAATCCCAGGCCAGGTCCTCGTCCCGGACCCGCTCCACGAGACCCTCAGACCACTTCGGAGGATGAGCACTTTGTTTGGTTCTCTTCAGTTTGTTTGTTGCACAGAGGCGCGCCGCGCGGCCCCGCCCGAGATGGTGCGGGAGTCTGCGAGGAGGGCGGACACGCGTACACGCACACGCTCACACACACGCTCTCACACACACACACACACACACCCACACACACACACACACACACACAAACACGAACGAACACACTAACACACACGCGCACTCTCACGCGCACACACTTCTCAACATGACAACTTTTTGACATAAATAATAAATATGAATTTATATGTCAATATATGTTAATACTTATACTTGAATATATGTTAATATGTATTACCTAAACCCTAAAGAGGATAAGCGGTTCGGATAATGGATGGATGTATTACCTGAATAATATTATATATACCTGAATATAAGTGAAGATATGTGTTTATATATATGCACTTTATCTTATTTTTGGTATTTTTATATGCTACTGTTTCAATGTAAATATTCATTCATCCATTCATCCTCATTTATTGCACTGCGTTAACTGTTAAATGTGTATTGTTAAATGTTAAATGTATGCACCTTCCCGCCAGGACAAATTTCTTGTATGTGTAAACATACATGGCAATAAATGGTTCTGATTCTGATATATTTGTATGTTAATATGAGTGGATATACATGAATATATGTGTAAATATGAGTGATATGAATATATGTGTAAATATGAGTGATATGAATATATGTGTAAATATGAGTGATATGAATATATGTGTAAATATGAGTGATATGAATATATGTGTAAATATGAGAGATATGAGTATATGTGTAAATATGCGTGGTATAAATATGTGTAAATATGAGTGATATGAATATATGTGTAAATATGAGTGATATGAATATATGTGTAAATATGAGTGATATGAATATATGTGTAAATATGAGTGATATGAATATATGTGTAAATATGAGTGATATGAATATATGTGTAAATATGAGTGATATGAATATGTGTAAATATGAGTGATATGAATATATGTGTAAATATGAGTGATATGAATATGTGTAAATATGAGTGAAATATGAATATATGTGTAAATATGAGTGATATGAATATATGTGTAAATATGAGTGATATATATGAATATATGTGTAAATATGAGTGATATATATGAATATATGTGTGAATATGAGTGATATGAGCAGGTTATATAAGAGGAAGTGTTGTGTAATCAAACAATAAAACAAACAATAATGTTATAATATTTCTCAAATGTCTTCATGATATGTTCATGCTGTCTGTCTTAAATCAGATGATTTTAAATGTTAAATCATCTGATTTCCGGTAAATAATGTGTTTAAATCTCCTGGAGCAGTGAGCGGGAGCGGCGGCGGCGGCAGCAGCAGCGGGGACAGACCTCCTCCTCCCCGGCCTGCCTGCCTCCCTCCCCCGCCCTCCTCTCCTTCATCCAACACCTGGAGCGGCAGCGGCGAGCGGGAGCGCGCACCTGCCTCCTCTCACCTGGCCGCGCCGCGCAGGTAACTGTCGCGCGTTGATTGGCTCCTGAAAGAAGAGAGGAGAAGAAGAGCGGAGACTACCGGAGACCACCGCAGACTTACCGGAGACCAGCGGAGAGAGTCCGGGGTTCCTCCCGCCGGAGAACACAAGCAGCGAGGAAGAAGAAAGTGCCGCTGCGCGTGTACCTTCTCCTGAAAGATGAAGGTGAGGAAGGTCCTGGTGTTGCAGCAGAGCGGTCTGGTCCGGGTCCCGGAGCGGTCTGAGTGACGCCTCCTCCCGGAGCCCGTCACCGATTCTCCCGTTTCTGCACCAGAAACCGGCGCGAGACCTTCGAGCAACACGCGCCACCTATCTTCACGCGGAGGGATAATTGAGGAGTGTCCTCCCTCCTCCTCCTCGCGCGCGCCATCACCTCCTCTGATCCGGATCTTTGTTTGTGAGTCTAGACCAGCAGCTCGCGCCGCTTCACGGCCTCCACGCGGGCCCGCGTACATGCGCCACAGACTGCACCTGATTGGCTCACACAGGTAGACTACCTGAGCAGGTGAAGCCTCAGCGGCACGCGCTCTGTTTGGCTCGTCACAGAGGAGCAGGAGCATGCGCAGACGGGTCTGTGCTCCGGATTGTTAAACAGGTGTTTCTCACACACACACACACACACACACACACACACACACACACACACACACACACACACACACACACACACACACACACACACACACACACACACATACATACACACGCACGCAGAGGAGACAGAGTACAAAGAGTACACAAAGTAAAAAGAGGAGACAGAGTACACAAAGCACAAAGAATACAATGAGTACACAGAGTACAGGTACTGAGACAAGGACGTGTTTAAATAAATAATACATTATTAAGAGAACAAATAAGGATATAATAAATAAAGAGAATACAAAGAAAATGATTAATAGAATGAATAGAGAATAAATACAAAGTAAATAGAGAATAAATGCAAAGTAAATAGAGAATAAATACAAAGTAAATAAAGAGTAAATACAAAGTAAATGAAGTAAAGAGTAAATAAAAGTAAATAAAGAGTAAATACAAAGTAAATAAAGAGTAAATACAAAGTAAATAAATAGTAAATACAAAGTAAATAAGAGTAAATACAAAGTAAATAAAGAATAAATACAAAGTAAATAGAGAATAAATACAAAATAAAGAGTAAATACAAAGTAAATACAAAGTAAATAAAGAGTAATAAACTCGGTGGATGAAAACATTTAAACAGAGGACTGTGAGCATTATGAAGAAGTACACCTTCATTTCTGTTTTGTAACATGTTGTGTAATAATAATAGAGATGATAATAACAGTAATAATAACAGTAATAACAACAATAAATAATAATAGTAACTATTAGTATACACAACAACACAACTTGTTTACTAACAAGTTGAATAATGTTTTGTCATAATTTATGGATAATCTTGATTTGAGTATTTACAATTATTTTGTCTTTCATTTCTGTTTGATTTAAATAAATCTGTTCTTTATATTTACTTCCAGAATTTTATAAACAATGTTATAAATCATTTAAATAAAATAGTTGTGAGGACATTTAGTAAACAAACTGAACCCTGGTTATGTGACTTACAGGTGGATGATCATCTCTGATGGAGACCTTTGGTTTACTGTCATCTGTGTTTTGGGTGGAGGGGGATGGGGAGTATTATTGGGTGTTGGTGGGGTTTAGAGGGGTTAGGGTTAGGGTTTACACTAATCACAGTTTATATCAGGATTACAGCGAGGGGAGGGGAAGGGTACATCTGTCTGTCAGAAGGCAGGTGAATCGGAGAAGGGGTCAGACCATGTGGACCTACACACACACACACACACACACACACATACACACACACTCACACACACACACACACACACACACACACACCTCTGCAGGCAGTATTAAAGGGGAGCAATGAGCTTCCTGCTCCACCTGACAGTCTTTTCACAGGTACAAACTAATCCTCTCCTCAGACTCTCACTGAGCCGCTCACACTGATCACAAGTCAGCCTTTCACAATAAAAGATTCTCTTTTCTGGAAGGACAAAGACACTCAGAATCCCATCTTCCTCCTCGTGATGAAGGTTGCAGTGTGGACATGAGAGGTCCGGCAGAGTCCTGCAGGATCAACAGTGAGGAGGATGAACTGCTTTCATTCACCTGCTGCAGGTGTGGAGCTCCTGGCACACACAAAAGGAGAGTGAGGGAGAGGAGAGGAGAGGAGAGGAGAGTGAGGGAGAGGAGAGGCCAGACCAATCCCAGGGGCCAGTGAAACCAGAGGGTGTGGCTATGGGACAAATTCGACTGGATTTATGGATTGGGTGACTGTGGCTCAGTGGTTAGCAAGTCTGTCTTTCAGTCAGAGGGTCGGTGGTTCGATCCCCGGCTCCGCTTGTCAATGTGTCTTTGAGCCACTTAACCCTAATTGCTCACGGTTGCTGTCTACTGTATAGCATGTAAGTCGCTTTGGATATAAGCCTCAGCTAAATGTAATTTAAAATATCATATCTATGTTTTCACTGATGCATTAATAGACATACAGCCGCTCACATTCACTTCCTGCTGTCTATCAACACAGGATGCTGTTTGTCTTTATCAGAGTGCCTGAAGGCATCACAACAACCAGTAAGAAGTTAAGGAGGGTTAAATATAGCTCATACCCCACAGCCTGTCACTCAAACTCCACCACGACGCTCTGCGAGACACGATTACAACGTCCACATGTCAGCGGACGGCTTCCACCATCAGATCAGATACAGTCAACCTTCAGTTACACAAGCACGACCTTCAGTTACACAAGCACGACCTTCAGTTACACCAACATGACCTTCAGTTACACCAACACGACCTTCAGTTACACCAACATGACCTTCAGTTACACAAGCACGACCTTCAGTTACACCAACACGACCTTCAGTTACACCAACATGACCTTCAGTTACACCAACATGACCTTCAGTTACACCAACATGACCTTCAGTTACACAAGCACGACCTTCAGTTACACCAACACGACCTTCAGTTACACCAACACGACCTTCAGTTACACCGACTGTGACCTTCAGTTACACCAACACGACCTTCAGTTACACCGACTGTGACCTTCAGTTACACCCATGGTTACTGATGGTGTCAGTCCTGATGTGTTGGTCCTGATGGCTGTGTCTTCATCTTCTGTCCTTGAGGGACATTGAGACAACAGGAAGCAGTTTGTGAGGTGATGATGTCATGTAGTCCAGAAACAGCAGCAGGTCTCTGTTTGGCGTCTAGGACACTTTCAGCCTCTATGTTTACATGGGAACCAGAGTGGAGTTCAACCCCCGACATGTTGTTTCAGGAGCTTGGTTCTGGACTCTGGACTCCCTGAGGACTGAAAGTGAGAAAGACGAGACGGTGAAGATTTTACAGATATGTGATCTGAAAGATAAAAGACTGTAAAAAGAAACGTCTGGTTTCTGTGGAGCGCCTGTGGGGTTCTTTCTCTACACGAAACACGTCCTCCCACATGAAGGGATGAACACAGTCTGCAGAGACAATGAGACAATGAGGACGTCCAGAGACAATGAGGACGTCCTACTAGCTGCATAAGCTGTCAGTCGTATGGACGGACAAAGAAAAGAAAAGAGACACAAAGCTGCAAACGAACGAGGCGCTCTGTGTGAAGCCGAAGGAAGTTATGAGAAGAGTTTGTGTAGAAGAAGAACAAGAACAAGAAGAAGAACAAGAAGAAGAAGGAAACCCGGCGTGAAGATCGCGTCGGGTTTCTTTGAACAGTCCTCCACCGAACAGTCCTCCACCCTGGTTTAACCCCATAGTCCACCCCCAGCTTCTGCCTCCACACAGTGTCTCCTCTCCCGGTCAGCTTGTCCTTATTTAACAGCTTTACATACAGCGTGTAGACAGACTTCCCTGCGGCTGTGCAGAAGTCCACACGCTGACGGTCCACCCACTTAGCAAGGTTCTAGGGACCCCACTCAGGTCCGGATCTGTGGTACCTCCTCTCCTCTGCTATACTCCTGGAGCATCCTTCCCTCCTCCGTCAGTCTCTCAGTCCACCTGCTCAGGATGACACCACTCTGCCGAATAATAATAATATTAAAATTTTATATAGCGCTTTTCAGGATACTCAAAAACGCTTTAAATAGGGCAGAGACAAACAGAACAAAACATAAATGGAAAGACAATGGAGCTTGTAAAGATAGGGTGGGAGCCTGACGGATGTGGATGGGGAGGGCGTTCCAGAGGGGGACTTCCAGAGGGGGACTTCCAGAGAATGGACTTCAGCCAGAGTAGAGAAGCCAGCGTAGGTGCGTCTGTCAGACCAGAACCAGCCACGTCCACCACCTTCCTTCAGGGTGGTGGTCCGCGATGAGCACAGCATGGTGCCGAGCCCTGGTGTCCTACGGCCCTGCACATCCATCCTGGCCCCGTTCACCAGAGGCTCCTCTATTAGCCAGTGCAACCTCGTGTTTAACCCTGAGCTTAAACACAAAGTTGCGGTCCTCACTCCGGTTGTTTAGGACCATGAGGAGCTGTCTCCTGTGAGACACCATGTGTTTCAGCAGCGGAGACCTGCAGCCTGAGGAGACCTTCCTCACCTGATGAGACCTGAAGCCTGAGGAGACCATACTCCCGTGCCTCGCCATGTCTCTGGTCAGAGCCTGGTCTCTGATGAACTGGATGACGTTGGACACGGTCACCCTGACCGCCGGCGTGGAGAGCGGCATCACGAAAACTAGTGCGCTGTTCACCTTGACCCCGCTCGCCACCACCATGTTGGCCTTCTCCACCCCGTCACCACCCCGCCGCTCATGCGGCCTGGCCGTGGGCCACGTGACCCACCACTTGCCCCACGGCCAGGCCGCTGTCCTCCACCAAGCAAGAGGAACCACCACCTCGGGAACGTTTTTTTAATCCAACTCTCAACCCTTCTATATTTGTGAGGACACTCATTGATATAATGCATTCCCTAAACCCTAAACCCTAAACCCTGACCCCTGACTCCTGAACCCTACACCCTGACCCATGGTCTGAATCCTCAAACAGGCCTTTGAAAGTCTGTCTGAAGGTGAAAAAAGTCCTCACATTCAAGGTCTTAAATTCAAACTGGTTCTGTCACACACACACACACACACACACACACACACACACACACACAGACACACACACACACACACACACACACACACACACACAGAAGCTGTTCAAACACAGCGACATGATGGCAGCAGGTTGAGCAGACGTGTAGCAGCAGCGCTCTTTGGCCTGATCCTGGATCTGCACTTCAGCTCCGTCACATATGGAGGCACCAACCTTTGAAGCCGTGGAGTTAAAGGTTCGACTGGACCATCTGTCTGCAGCCGGCGCCGCCAACACACACCCTTTGTTTATTTCACCTATTTGAAGCTCCGTCTCGGTTGCCTAATTACAGAATACCACAAGATGAGTGCTGCCTGATAAAACTCTCCTGTACATCTCAACGTTACGCCTTACGTCATCAATACAGATTCCTACGTGGACACCTGATTACTGGGACAGCTCATCTCAGACAAAGACGAGGACAAAGCAGAAACAATGAGATTTCATTTGAAAAACGGCAACAAGCTGGAGTCCTGATGATGACGTTCTCACATTCTAACTCCACAGGTTCTAACGCCACAGGTTCTTACGCCACAGGTTCTTACGCCACAGGTTCTTACGCCACAGGTTCTTACGCCACAGGTTCTAACGCCACAGGTTCTTACGCCACAGGTTCTTACGCCACAGGTTCTTACGCCACAGGTTCTAACGCCACAGGTTCTTACGCCACAGGTTCTTACGCCACAGGTTCTAACGCCACAGGTTCTTACGCCACAGGTTCTTACGCCACAGGTTCTAACGCCACAGGTTCTTACGCCACACGTTCTAACGCCACACGTTCTAACGCCACACGTTCTAACGCCACACGTTCTAACGCCACACCTTCTAACGCCACAGGTTCTTAAACCACAGGTTCTAACACCACAGGTTCTTAAGCCACAGGTTCTTACGCCACAGGTTCTAACGCCACAGGTTCTTACGCCACAGGTTCTTACGCCACAGGTTCTAACGCCACAGGTTCTAACGCCACATGTTCTAACGCCACAGGTTCTTACGCCACAGGTTCTAACGCCACAGGTTCTAACGCCACAGGTTCTAACGCCACAGGTTCTAACGCCACAGGTTCTTACGCCACAGGTTCTTACGCCACAGGTTCTAACGCCACATGTTCTAACGCCACACCTTCTAACGCCACACCTTCTAACGCCACAGGTTCTTACGCCACAGGTTCTAACGCCACAGGTTCTAACGCCACAGGTTCTAACGCCACAGGTTCTTACGCCACACGTTCTAACGCCACACCTTCTAACGCCACAGGTTCTTAAACCACAGGTTCTAACACCACAGGTTCTTAAACCACAGGTTCTTACGCCACAGGTTCTAACGCCACAGGTTCTTACGCCACAGGTTCTTACGCCACAGGTTCTAACGCCACAGGTTCTAACGCCACAGGTTCTAACGCCACAGGTTCTAACGCCACAGGTTCTAACGCCACAGGTTCTTACGCCACAGGTTCTTACGCCACAGGTTCTAACGCCACAGGTTCTAACGCCACAGGTTCTTACGCCACACCTTCTAACGCCGCTGGTTCTAACGCCACAGGTTCTAACGCCACACGTTCTAATGCCACACGTTCTAATGCCACACGTTCTAATGCCACACGTTCTAAAGCAAAAGTCATTAATAATAACTCTGACTTAAAGAAACAGCCAGAGTTATTAATAATAATTATGACTAAACAGTCGACTTATAAACATTCTGCGGAAACACTGAAGTAAGTTTGTGTCTTCATGAAGTCGGTCTCATAATGGAGGTTTGACCTCCGACCTCCACCCTGCAGGATGAAGCTCAGGTCCTCCGGTGGAGAGCTCTGACTGACTGGCTTCTCATTGTGTGCGACAGGTTACTGAGCGTGCTCAGTCTCCCCCCAACCCCCACCCCACCCCCACCACCACCACACCCCCTTCCCCTCACTCGGGGCTAACACTCGCTCATCAGAGGAATTCTGGGGGAATTTATGCACCGTCTCCCGGCTAATTGAATTAGCCGCATCGTGTCGACAGTGTGTCCATTGTGGAAGATGCACAATGTTGGGCTTCATGCGTCCAGAGCATGCCCCCCCACCCCCACCCCTACCCCCACAACGGCGACCCAACCACTGGCTCTTTATTCTGTTCCAGTCAGTGATCTGCCTCAGGCTCCATCACTGGACTTGGATGATCATTAACCAACTAACAGAGGGGGCACCACAGGACCAGACTGGGGGGGGGGGGTCGAGTCACCTACAGGGCAGGAGGGGGGGCAGAGAGGTCATTTCTTACTCCCCTCTGTCTGATGTATGTCCATTCATGGATGCTTCATGGATGCTGGTAGTGTTAACCAGCAGAAGACGCTGCGTTATCTCGTCACACAGAAACAAAAGTTTCAGATCTTAAGTTGATGTTTATTTGAACAGGAAGTCCCACTGAGATCAGAAACCTCTTCCAGGAGAGACCTGGTCCTGGAAGCAGCCGTCATGTGTCATCTATCAATCAGAAGATCAGCTGTTCGATCCCCGGCTCCTTTAGTCCACGTCACTGTGTCAAACACCACCATCGTATCAATGGGGGAACGATGTGGTGTACTTATGTAATATTAATGTGTTGACATCCGTTAGAGTTTTGTAGAAAGTCTGACGCTTTTATCCAAAGCAACTTACATGCTATACAGTAGAAACAGCAATGGTGAACAATTAGGGTTAAGTGTCTTGCTCAAGGACACATCGACATGGACTGAGGGACTCTTAGAGACCGGGTGTTGGCTCATCCAAGCACCTATTTTAAGGCCTCCAACTTGTCCCCATAAAATAAACATGTAATTGTTTAAGCTAATGTATGTATCTATGTATAGTCCACTTCTTTACAGCAGGAGGACGTTTCCATCAGTAAAAGCAACAGTAGATTTTTGTGTCGGGACGTTTCCCCTCTGGGGCTTCGTGCATTTCACCAAAACCACTAATGAGCATGACTTCTGATAGTGGCAGCAAATACCAGTGAGGCCATAATGGAGCAGTCACAGGATCACTCATATGACATCTGACTTTATTTGAGATTACACATGATGACATTACGAGGAGCGGCTTTTTAACATTGTGCGACAAAAGGATGAAGGTTAATGGGTTGTTTTATGTGGGGAGGGAGTTCCTCTGGAGTCACAAGTTCAAACGCTACAAATGGGACATGTTGTACTAATGTCACTGACATTATGTCTTATAGATCATAAGGTTGTACCCGGACATGGTGTGACTGTATTCAACCAGCAGCGCCTGAGCCTTTCTTATTCCTGAGCTTGTATTACTGAGTTACGAATGCAGCACATTTAAGATTAATTAAAGAAGATTGACCTTAAAATGATCATTTATTATTTCAAAGACTGAATTAAAAGCATTAACTTCTTTCTAAACTGTCTGAATGTATGATTGTATATACACATTTTGGAACATTTCTCAAATTCATCAACTTTAGAAACATCCATAAATGTGCTCAGGAGTCATAATATAATCTTAATAATCTTCAGTATAGAAAGTACTCCAGGTTTCCATGTTTTCCTAAAAGCTAATGCAACATTAGTGTGTTTGAGGACATACATATGTACAAATTAATGTGGAAACAAAGCTGACGTGTTCTCCTCACCGGTTGTCCCGTGACTCAGTTATTAAACCTCATGTTCACAGATTGAGAGTTCAGACTGGAGTCTAAAAATATGATGGGGCCTCCTGTCAATGAAAAAGAGCCTTTTGTGGACGAAGTTTCGTCACAAATTCCTTCCGCAGCTCCACATTGTTCCGAGCTGCTCGTACAGTGGTGGCTTTATTACCTCCTCACATCGGTCCTGCTGAAAACTTTGTTTACAGATTCACAAAATCCCCCCGAATCCAAGTAGATATGCTAATGGCAGGAGAACTACTGGGATACCCCCCGGCCACATCTGAACGGGCGACAACGGCAACAGACGGGTCTTTTGTCTGATGCAGGACTGGGCCCGGGCCCGGCCTCAGGGACCTGGTATTCAGATGGTGTCTGGTCTGCAGTGACAGAACATGACAGACACGCATAGCTTTGCTAATGCTGGAGCGCCTCTGGTCACAGAGAATGAATTAAATGATAAATAATGAATAGAACAGAGGACCGGCTCTTCATGGGGAGGAGGTTCATGTTTGACCTCTGCGGGATCTGATCTAGGTCTGAGGTCGACCCACAGCGAGACTTTCCCATTTATATTATTCATCATCAACACCTGCTGGTGCTTTACCTTCATTCCTTCAGACTTCCAAACCAGGTGCTTTACCTTCAGACGACCACAACCAGGTGCTGTGAACACAATGTGGACTAAGTATCCAAAGTATCAAAAACGTTTGAGAAAAACGTTTGAGAAAAACGTTTGAGAAAAACGTTTGAGAAAAACGTTTCTTGTCTTCATGTCTTCTTGTCTTCTTGTCTTCATGTCTTCTTGTCTTCTTGTCTTCATGTCTTCATGTCTTCATGTATTCTTGTCTTCATGTCTTCTTGTCTTCTTGTCTTCTTGTCTTCTTGTCTTCATGTCTTCATGTCTTCATGTCTTCATGTCTTCTTGTCTTCATGTCTTCTTGTCTTCTTGTCTTCTTGTCTTCATGTCTTCATGTCTTCATGTCTTCATGTCTTCATGTATTCTTGTCTTCATGTCTTCATGTCTTCATGTCTTCATGTCTTCTTGTCTTCATGTCTTCTTGTCTTCTTGTCTTCTTGTCTTCATGTCTTCATGTCTTCATGTCTTCATGTCTTCTTGTCTTCATGTCTTCTTGTCTTCTTGTCTTCTTGTCTTCATGTCTTCATGTCTTCATGTCTTCATGTCTTCTTGTCTTCATGTCTTCTTGTCTTCTTGTCTTCTTGTCTTCATGTCTTCATGTCTTCATGTCTTCATGTCTTCTTGTCTTCATGTCTTCTTGTCTTCTTGTCTTCTTGTCTTCATGTCTTCATGTCTTCATGTCTTCATGTCTTCTTGTCTTCATGTCTTCTTGTCTTCTTGTCTTCTTGTCTTCATGTCTTCTTGTCTTCATGTCTTCATGTCTTCATGTATTCTTGTCTTCATGTCTTCATGTCTTCTTGTCTTCATGTCTTCTTGTCTTCTTGTCTTCATGTCTTCATGTCTTCATGTATTCTTGTCTTCATGTCTTCTTGTCTTCATGTCTGCATGTCTTCTTGTCTTCTTGTCTTCATGTCTTCATGTCTTCTTGTCTTCTTGTCTTCATGTCTTCATGTCTTCATGTATTCTTGTCTTCATGTCTTCTTGTCTTCATGTCTTCATGTCTTCATGTCTTCATGTCTTCTTGTCTTCTTGTCTTCATGTCTTCATGTCTTCATGTCTTCATGTCTTCTTGTCTTCTTGTCTTCATATCTTCTTGTCTTCTTGTCTTCATGTCTTCATGTCTTCATGTCTTCTTGTCTTCTTGTCTTCATATCTTCTTGTCTTCTTGTCTTCTTGTCTTCATGTCTTCTTGTCTTCTTGTCTTCTTGTCTTCATGTCTTCTTGTCTTCTTGTCTTCTTGTCTTCATGTCTTCATGTCTTCATGTATTCTTGTCTTCATGTCTTCTTGTCTTCATGTCTTCATGTATTCTTGTCTTCATGTCTTCTTGTCTTCATGTCTTCATGTCTTCTTGTCTTCATGTATTCTTGTCTTCTTGTCTTCATGTCTTCATGTCTTCATGTATTCTTGTCTTCATGTCTTCTTGTCTTCATGTCTTCATGTCTTCATGTATTCTTGTCTTCATGTCTTCTTGTCTTCTTGTCTTCTTGTCTTCATGTCTTCATGTCTTCATGTCTTCATGTCTTCTTGTCTTCATGTCTTCATGTCTTCTTGTCTTCATGTCTTCTTGTCTTCATGTATTCTTGTCTTCTTGTCTTCATGTCTTCATGTCTTCTTGTCTTCATGTCTTCTTGTCTTCATGTATTCTTGTCTTCTTGTCTTCATGTCTTCATGTCTTCTTGTCTTCTTGTCTTCTTGTCTTCATGTCTTCTTGTCTTCATGTCTTCTTGTCTTCTTGTCTTCATGTCTTCATGTCTTCATGTCTTCTTGTCTTCATGTCTTCTTGTCTTCATGTATTCTTGTCTTCTTGTCTTCTTGTCTTCTTGTCTTCTTGTCTTCATGTCTTCTTGTCTTCATGTCTTCATGTCTTCTTGTCTTCATGTCTTCATGTCTTCATGTATTCTTGTCTTCATGTCTTCTTGTCTTCATGTCTTCTTGTCTTCATGTCTTCTTGTCTTCTTGTCTTCATGTCTTCTTGTCTTCTTGTCTTCATGTCTTCATGTCTTCATGTATTCTTGTCTTCATGTCTTCTTGTCTTCTTGTCTTCTTGTCTTCATGTCTTCTTGTCTTCATGTCTTCATGTCTTCATGTATTCTTGTCTTCATGTCTTCTTGTCTTCTTGTCTTCATGTCTTCTTGTCTTCATGTCTTCTTGTCTTCATGTCTTCTTGTCTTCTTGTCTTCATGTCTTCTTGTCTTCATGTCTTCATGTCTTCATGTATTCTTGTCTTCATGTCTTCTTGTCTTCTTGTCTTCATGTCTTCTTGTCTTCTTGTCTTCATGTCTTCATGTCTTCATGTATTCTTGTCTTCATGTCTTCTTGTCTTCATGTCTTCTTGTCTTCATGTCTTCTTGTCTTCATGTCTTCATGTCTTCATGTATTCTTGTCTTCATGTCTTCTTGTCTTCATGTCTTCTTGTCTTCTTGTCTTCATGTCTTCATGTCTTCATGTATTCTTGTCTTCATGTCTTCTTGTCTTCATGTCTTCTTGTCTTCATGTCTTCATGTCTTCATGTCTTCTTGTCTTCTTGTCTTCATATCTTCTTGTCTTCTTGTCTTCATGTCTTCATGTCTTCATGTCTTCTTGTCTTCATGTCTTCTTGTCTTCATGTCTTCATGTCTTCATGTCTTCATGTCTTCATGTCTTCATGTATTCTTGTCTTCATGTCTGCTTGTCTTCATGTCTTCATGTCTTCATGTCTTCATGTCTTCATGTCTTCTTGTCTTCATGTATTCTTGTGTTCATGTCTTCATGTCTTCATGTCTTCATGTCTTCTTGTCTTCAAGAACACACACACACACGCACGCACGCACGCACGCACGCACGCACGCACGCACACACACACACACAGGATTATGAACGCAGATGAAAACAGGATTATCAGGACAGACACGTCAACATGCATCGGCTCTTTTACACCTCAGTCAAAAACTGTGATGAAGATGATCACATCACATGATCACACACCTGGAACTCACAGCTGATTGAAGTCAATTCAGAAATTATAGTGATCATAATTATTGTAGCTTTTTCAGTTAATTTCAATTTGAGGGTTTGGAGATATAGGTCTCAGTTTTGTAACAATCAATATGAAGCTAAATAAAAGTGATTTATGATGCAGAAGTTTAAGACTAAACCTATTGTTATACTGATGAAAAGAATTCACAAAGCCGCTCCGTTGACATGAACACAAATGGAAGCAAACTTCACTCATTTAATATATTTCATATGAAACAAGTGTTATATATAATATGATTTCTTTGTTTCTCCTTCTTCTTTTCAAACAGATTCCCTGTGTTCTGTGTGTGAGCGTCTGCAGAGCACCTGCTGCTCTTAATGAACGGAAACCTTGTAAAATTAACTTTATTACTGGCTTTTCAAATAAAAACACCTCCCTCTGTTTTCCCAGCAGGCAGCAACTTCACTCCTCATTATTTTCACATTAAAAGCATCAGAGTGAAATTAAAACAGACAAACTCTGTTTATGCTCTCAGATATGAATCATTTCATATCCATATATATTTGTGTAAAGACTCAGAGGAGTGAAGAAAATGTTGAGCATTCGTTTATACAGTGATGCATTAACTCAGATACAGACACACCTGAACTGAACTGTGTTCTTCTGTCTTTATGGGGACCAAAAGGGAGACACTTCAGAAGGCAGGGACATTAGTGGAGTCAGAACGCTGAAGAGTGAGCACATTTAAGAAGGTTTCAGGATTGGACGTCTCACTGTGAAGACGTCTGAGGCTAGGGAGGTCCCTGCGGTCCTACCTGCGTTGGGTTGAACCCGTCCAACCTGACTGATGTCTGTCTGTCTGCCTGTCTGTCTGTCTGTCTGCCTGCCTGCCTGCCTGCCTGCCTGCCTGCCTGCCTGCCTGCCTGCCTGCCTGCCTGCCTGCCTGCCTGTCTGTCTGCCTGTCTGCCTGTCTGTCTGCCTGTCTGTCTGTCTGTCTGTCTGTCTGTCTGTCTGTCTGTCTGTCTGCCTGCCTGCATCCGGTGTCGGGCCACGGAACCCACAACGTGACCAGCTCGCCTCCGTGTCGGACCTCGGGCTCTCCACGGCCCTCTGGCACCCTTAATAAATCCCTTTCATTCTCCTGTGTGGTCTGCGTTTGGGTCCTAACTCTTGTAGCCTAATCCCGTGACGTGAAGAAAACCACTTGCTGTCAGAGAGGGTTGCCATGGCACCTCAGAGTTGACCGTCGACAGCTCGTCATCTTTCAATTCAGGGTTTTTGTTTTCAGGATCTTTATTTCTCTTCAAAACAGGAATTATCCCATATATGGACACAGCAACATTTGGGCGGAAGTGTCATAAGGACACATACATATATATACGGAAATTCTGCAGATATGAAAATATCAAATCTATAAATGCTATTGCATGTGTGTCCTTACAGTATACACATGTTTCATTCAATGTGTAAGGAAACACGTCTGTCTTCGGTCTTCTTCAGGATGAACCTCTGTGACCTCTCAGACCATCAAACATTCATATATTCCAATTAGAAGTGTTCCGGTCCAACGGTTCCTCTGCTTTACATTTCTGTGTGTGCACTTCCGTCAGAACTTCTTAAATTAAACCAACAGCATCAGATCTTCTGTTGTTTGTAAAGTGGAGTCACACCTGAATACAGATCTAAAGAAAGCTCCATTCTGAGACCCAGTCCGAGCTGTAGACACGTCCAAGTGTCAAAGACCTCCAGCTGGGTCCCACTGACAGACTTCGCTGAAGCTCAAGTGGTTCAAGCTCAATCAGGAAAGGACATTCAATCGAAATTGATGAAAAGTGATTCAAATGAAAGCTAATCTAGCTAACATGCTATGCTACAGGCAAAGCTAACTGCTAGCTTAGGGTGACGTCCTCTGAAACTTTCAGACCAGGGCCTGGATGGGACCTGAGCGGGACCTGGACGAGACCTGAATTTCTTTAATACTCAGTCTTAGTGTGATCCGATGTGTGTGTGTGTGTGTGTGTGTGTGTGTGTGTGTGTGTGTGTGTGTATGTGTGTTTGTGTGACAGCTCCTGGCTAAACTCCAGAGTTAAGTAGAGTTTTACTTTGTGTCTGTATGAAAGTCCTCTGGTCACATGACACTCACAGGATGACAGAGGTCCTCAGAGACAGGATCACACAGCGACAGCCTATAATCAGCAGAGAGGAAGAGGAGGGAAGCCAAACTGTGTGGGCTCATGGCAGCCGACAATTACCACATCTCAAGGAGACGTCAGTAATGCCTCTAAGACGAGCTGCTGTTCACCTCCAGCTCAGCCCGAGCTTCCACCAACTCAAGTTTGTATGTCCCTTCACATGTCTCTTCACATGTCCCTTCACATGTCTCTTCACATGTCCCTTCACATGTCCCTTCACATGTCCCTTCACATGTCTCTTCACATGTCCCTTCACATGTCCCTTCACATGTCCCCCTTCACATGTCCCTTCACATGTCCCCCTTCACATGTCCCTTCACATGTCCCTTCACATGTCCCCCTTCACATGTCCCTTCACATCACTTCACATGTCCCTTCACATGTCCCTTCACATCACTTCACCTGTCCCTTCACATGTCCCTTCACATCACTCCACATGTCCCTTCACATGTCCCTTCACATGTCCCTTCATATGTCCCTTCACATGTCCCTTCACATGTTTCTTCACATGTCCCTTCACATGTCCCTTCACATGTTTCTTCACATGTCCCTTCACATGTCCCTTTACATGTCCCTTCACATGTCCCCCTTCACATGTCCCTTCACATGTCCCCCTTCACATGTCCCTTCACATGTCCCTTCACATGTCCCTTCACATCACTTCACATGTCCCTTCACATGTCCCTTCACATGTCCCTTCACATCACTTCACATGTCCCTTCACATGTCCCTTCATATGTCCCTTCACATGTCCCTTCACATGTTTCTTCACATGTCCCTTCACATGTCCCTTCACATGTCCCTTCACATGTCTCTTCACATGTCCCTTCACATGTCCCTTCACATGTCCCTTCACATCACTTCACACGTCCCTTCACATGTCCCTTAACATCACTTCACATGTCCCTTCACATGTCCCTTCACATGTCCCTTCACATGTCCCTTCACATCACTTCACATGTCCCTTCACATGTCCCTTCATATGTCCCTTCACATGTCCCTTCACATGTTTCTTCACATGTCCCTTCACATGTCCCTTCACATGTTTCTTCACATGTCCCTTCACATGTCCCTTTACATGTCCCTTCACATGTCCCTTCACATGTCTCTTCACATGTCCCTTCACATGTCTCTTCACATGTCCCTTCACATGTCCCTTCACATGTCCCTTCACATGTTTCTTCACATGTCCCTTCACATGTCCCTTCACATCTCCCCCTTCACATGTCCCTTCACATGTCCCTTCACATCACTTCACATGTCCCTTCACATGTTTCTTCACATGTCCCTTCACATGTCCCTTCACATGTTTCTTCACATGTCCCTTCACATCTCCCCCTTCACATGTCCCTTCACATGTCCCTTCACATCACTTCACATGTCCCTTCACATGTCCCTTCACATCACTTCACATGTCCCTTCACATGTCTCTTCACATGTCCCTTCACATGTCCCTTCACATGTCCCCCTTCACATGTCCCTTCACATGTCCCTTCACATGTCCCTTCACGTCCCTTCACATGTCCCTTCACATGTCCCTTCACATGTCCCTTCACATGTCCCTTCACATGTCTCTTCACATGTCCCTTCACATGTCCCTTCACATGTCCCTTCACATGTCCCAACACATCACTTCACATGTCCCTTCACATGTCCCTTCACATGTCACTTCACATGTCACTTCACATGTCCCTTCACATGTCACTTCACATGTCACTTCACATGTCTCTTCACATGTCACTTCACATGTCCCTTCACATGTCACTTCACATGTCACTTCACATGTCTCTTCACATGTCACTTCACATGTCCCTTCACATGTCACTTCACATGTCTCTTCACATGTCACTTCACATGTCCCTTCACATGTCACTTCACATGTCACTTCACATGTCCCTTCACATGTCCCTTCACATGTCTCTTCACATGTTCCTCCACATGTTCCGTCATGGACAGATTACAGACAGAGGAGTTGTGGCTCTGAAGTCTTCTGGTCTCCTGCAGATTATCAGACACACAGGTGGTGTTGTGCTCTCAATCCGTCCTCAAACATCCGTCCAACAGGAAACATCTGTCCTGATTGCTTTTTTGTAAGACTGATTAACAACATAAATCCTCCACCTTGTGTGAGTGTAACGTCTGAGGATCAAAGTAAATCCTCCACCCTCAATCCAGTGCTCCCAGATCCCCATGACACACACACACACACACACGCACACACACACACGCACACACAAACACACACACACACACACACGCACAGATGCACACACACGCACACACACATTGTATAAACCATGATAAAGGACACCTATTCACTATCTGAAGTGTTCACCATTCTAACTTAATCCACTGGCTAGATTAAATGTCAGGTCAATGAATGTGAATATCATATCATATACATATCATATAAGATATATAGTGTCGTGAACAACTCAGGGTGGAGACTGTAATGTACTCGTCTCCTCTGAACTACAGAAAGAAGATAATGCTGTTGAACTCATGATAACGTATTATAAACATACCGTCACATCATATTTACTCTTTGTCACTGACCTTGAATCTTGCTGTCATAACTTTAGCTGTATATATATGTATATATATATATATATACATAACTGTATATACAAAAATAATCTTCCTACAGCTTAAATGTGTTCACTCCCTCAGGTCCTCACTGCTACGACTACAACACTGAGTGTGTGTGTGTTTGTTTGTGTGTTGGGTGGGGGGGTGGGGAGGAGGGGGGATTTCCCATGCCCTCCGCATTCCAGTTTCAGATCCCAGAAGCATTTTGTTGGGGTTTTGTATTTATTTTTACTCCCCCAACATAAAGTTCATGATGTAGCCTCCTGACAGACACACAGACACACTAACACACACACACACACACACACACACACACATGATCACATTAACAGCTAACATGTGAAGCGATAAGAAAAACAGACTAAATGTAAAATTGAGATTTTAGACCACAGAAGTAGAAGTCTGAACAACATGTAGAACAAAAACAAACAATACATATAGTATAAATAATATAATAGTATTATAAAGGAATTATACATTTCATTTAAATGTCTCCATTCAAACATAGCTGAAGCTATACAAAATAATTATAGTTTCCACATCTCCATGAAGCAGGAAGTAGAGACGGAGTGACAGTCACAGGCTATTTGTCCTCCTTTGTCTTCCTTTGTCCTCCTTTGTCCTCTGGACACTGAACACTCTTCTGATGATCAAACAGCAGATCTGAGATCAGTGAGAGTGATGAAAATAAACATGCTGATTCCCTTCATTAGCATTTCCGTTCACATTAATGACCATCAGGCTCACCGAGGCTCACCGAAGTTCACTAAGGCACATGGAGGATCTTCGTGGCTCATGGAGGATCACTCGGTCAAGTTAAATTAATACATGTACAGGTCCTCCTGAGTGACAAGTCGGGACTCTGGAGCTGCAGATCCCAGATCAAGACCACCACCAGAACACCAGCAGGTTTACACCAGAACCAAGACACGTCTCTTGGTAGGAGTTCATCACCTGTCTTCTTTCAGCCTGCTGAGACCATAATAACCTCTGTAAATATCTTTTATTTTATTAGGAATTTGTATCATTTGTTTGTTTGACCGACTCTATTCGAAGGGTTACCTGGATGTTTGCTTGTCAGGGTTAACTGGATGTTTGGGTTCTAGTATTTTGACTTTAATCAGGTTCAATGTGCTTCTCTGGTGTGACTGTGTCTCGTAATTGCTTTCTGGAAAACTGTTATGTCATACTGAAGAGGAGAAATGACTTCCTGGAATCAGTTCTGTGAGAATCAGGAGCAGCTTCCTGTTGGGACCTTCTCATCGCTCTCAGAGGAAGTCCTGACCCCCAAGGTGCTTCAATGAGCAGAGGGATCAGGAAAAAAAAACTGTTACAAAAAATAGTAAAAACCCTTTCACAGGGAAAAAAGTGAAGAAACCTTCATGAGAACAACAGAGGAGGATCCCTCTCCCCGGATGGACAGAAGCAATAGATGTCATGTGACCAGAATCAACGTAACAGAGTTACAGCACATCCAATGGATATCACAGAAGTTATTCATGTAATGAGTAGTAGGCATGGACCACCACCCAGACAACCACGATCCATGAAGCAGAAGGAGGTAAAGATGAGGGGCATCAGCAGGGCCGCCATGGCAGGGAACAGGACCGGATCCAGACAGCCACGATCCATGGAAGCTTGAGGAGGAAGCACAGAGGCTCCTGAGAAGAAGTAGAGTTAGTAATGAGCATTAAAGAGACATTAATTCATCCAGAAGGAGAGAGAGAAGAGAAGAAAAGGAGAGCGAGAAGAGGTGAAGAGGAGTGAGGAGCTCAGTGTATCAAGGCTTCATCATTTACATATACAAACTAAGATCGATCTGATAAATAGGACTTAAACCAGCTTAGTGCTGTACCTTTAATACCAATCAACTGTTCTAGTCTTTCTAATAAAATGTCATGGTCAATGGTGTCGAACGCAGCACTAAGGTCTAACAGGACCACAGCAGTTACAAGTCCCCTATCTGATGCAACTAGAAAGTCATTTGTAATTGTCACCAGAGCTGTCTCTGTGCTATGATGCTTTTTAAATCCGGACTGAAAGTCCTCAAATAAACTATTGCTATGTAAAAAGTCACACAACTGATTTGTAACTACTTTCTCCAGAATCTTAGACAGGAAGGGCAGGTTAGAGATGGGTCTGTAGTTAGCAACACCTCTGGATTGAGAGTTGGCTTCTTAAGAAGAGGTTTAATTACAGCCACTTTGAAAGACTGTGGTACATGACCTGTTAGTAAAGAACCATTGATAATATCCAGCAGAGAGGTGCCAATCAAAGGCAAAACCTTTGAGCAGCCTCGTTGGAATGGCGTCCAGGAGACAGGTAGAAGATTTAGACGCAGAAACCGTTGAAGACAGTTGGTCAAGGTTTATGGGGAAAAGGCCATCCAAACACACATCAGGGCCCACAGTCGCCTCCAAGGCCAGTCCACTTGAGGATAAACAGTCAGTAGTTGAGAGCAGGAGATCACCAACCCTGCCTCTGATAGCCAGAATCTTGTCATTGAAGAAGTTCATGAAGTCATCACTGCTGAGGTCTGTAGGAATACACGGCTCCACAGAGCTTCTACTACTACTACTACTACTGAAGTCTGTAGGAATACACGGCTCCACCGAGCTGTGACTCTCCGTCAGCCTGGTCACAGTGCTGAAGAGAAACCTGGGGTTGTTCTTGTGATTCTCTATTACTGATGAGTGGTAAGCTCCTCTGGCATTACAAAGGGCCTTCTTGTAGGTTTTCAGACTGTCCCGCCAGACTAACCGAGCCTCCTTCATTTAACAACCCTCTTCTTTAGAGGGGCTAATGAATCCAGTGTCATTCTCAGTGAGCCAGTAGCACCATTGACAAGATGTTAAATCTGGGACGGACTGAAGTTATCACAGGAGTCCTCTGTCATATTGAGGCATGGTAATGAATCAAATACAGAAGGAATCGCTTCCTTAAATCTAGCTACAACACGGTCAGTTAGACTTCTGGTGTAGAAACTTTTGCCTAACGGCACACACACCAGCAGCACAAACTCAAAAGTTAGTCAAAAGGCAATGGTCTGATAAAAGAGGGTTCTGTGGAAAGACTATTAAGTGCTCTATGTTAATGAAATATGCACAAACAAGGTCGGGGGTGTAACTAAAGCAGTGAGTCGGTTCATATTCTCTCTGACAGAAGCCAATCGAATCTAACAATGACATAAATGCAACACCAAGGCTATCATTGCTAACATCCACATGAATATTAAAATCACCTACAATAATAACCTTGTCAGTCTTAAGGACCAAACTTGACAAAAACTCAGAAAACTCAGATACAAACTCTGAATACGGACCAGGTGCCCGGTACACTACAGCAAACAGAGTCACAAAGCTTGGGTGTGAAAGACTCAAAACAAGGCTTTCAAACGAGCCACAATTCAATCCAGGCTTAGGACCCATTAACAGGCCTGAGTCAAAAATGGCAGCTACTCCACCACCTCGACCAGTGCCTCGAGGAATGTGAGTATTAATATGACTTTCAGGAGTCGATTCATTCAGGCTGACATATTCCCCAGGTCTCAGCCAGGCCTCAGTCAGACAAAATATGTCAATGTGACTGTCTGATATCAATTAATTTACTAATACAGCTTTGGAAGACAGAGATCTAATATTTAGGAGTCCACATTTAATTATCGTATAATGTTTCACTATTGCAGTGGTTCTCAAACTTTTTTTGTCAAGCCCCACTTTGGAGGACGAAAAATGTTCGGGCCCCACCGCCCCTACAAAATAGTAACAAAATGGTCCATGCTGAATTTTTATTGAAATAACGACATTTTGTGACTCCTCTATCTGTGCTTTTATTAATAATAGAACAAAGAAAATGTCACTTTCATGTAAACCAGATTGCTCCATCGGACAAAAACAAATAAAATGTGCAATCACTTTGTTAGAACAATACAAAGTTGTGCAAAAAAATAACTAATATTTGGCAAAAATAGCTTATTGTAATAGCCTAATTAACATGTTTTGTACTGGATATCTTTTCAGGATAATAACAATAAAGTTCAACCTGTGAAAAACTAAATAAAACCAGTTAAAATATTTGGCAATAAAGAGTTTTCCACTGCATATCTTTTCAAAACAACAATAACGTGCAACCGGTGCAAAACAAAACTAAATTAGTGCAGATATGAGCCTGCTTTCCACTACAAATCTTTGTAAAACGGGGTTGTAGATTTGATACGGCCACTCTCAATTCATGCTCAAAGTTGAGCTTCGATCTGTATTTTGTTTTGAGAGGCAACAGCAGAAAAGCCGATCTCACAGAGGAAGCTCTGCGCGTCATCACCGCCGTCCTGCCGGTGCTGAATCAAACAGCTGCTGATCCACCTGAAGTAGCGCTGGCAGCGGCCGTCATTCAGACGCTGTTGTGCGGCTACGGATGATATTATGAACCCGGACACGGGGGCGTTTGATGGTCCGACATTAGAGGGACTTCCACAAGAAGTTTAAAGCAGAACTAGTGGTTAGTTTAATGGTGGATGGGGGAAATGGTACTGTTTTTACGGAGATAAGCCACAGAGATAAGCCCCGCCCCCTTCTAGGGGCGAGTAAAGCCAGTAGCGAATGACGCGAATTAACCACATAAAGTCGAGCGACTGAACTCACGCGAGTAACACACCATTAGGTCTACAAGTGTGAGTCGCAACTCGCACAGGATCTGTCGCGGTCGCGCATGCGGAACCGTAACGGCGTAATTTAAACTACAGATTTGAAAATGCAAAATGCATTCTGGGATATTGGCTGTCTCAAGTAAGCACAAGTCTCATCCTATGCATCCCCGGTAAAATGGGCGGATCAAATCACATCCGGGCATTTTCACAATTATTTAAAATTAAAATTAAAAAATTAAAAAAATCTACATTTCCACAACCCTCTTGCGCCCCACCTGTAATACCTCCACGCCCCACTAGAGGGTCGCGCCCCACAGTTTGAGAACCACTGCACTATTGCAATAGTGGTGTTAACCTTTATGAGGTTATGTTCTATAAACCGTAACGCCGTAATTTAAACTACAGATTTGAAAATGCAAAATGCATTCTGGGATATTGGCTGTCTCAAGTACGCACAAGTCTCATCCTATGCATCCCCGGTAAAATGGGCGGATCAAATCACATCCGGGCATTTTCACAATTATTTAAAATTAAAATTTAAAAAATCTACATTTCCACAACCCTCTTGCGCCCCACCTGTAATACCTCCACGCCCCACTAGAGGGTCGCGCCCCACAGTTTGAGAACCACTGCACTATTGCAATAGTGGTGTTAACCTTTATGAGGTTATAACACCTCTATTAGTTACTTTTACATTAAAAAGTGGCCGTGGGACAGACACAGTCTCTATAGAGTTTAAGGTAGGCAACTGCCCTAAAGGACATGCAGAGAAGGGTGTAAGACTACAACTCTGCTTCCTTGTCTGAACTCTGGATTGTCATGGACGAAGTTGACCAATAAACTTGGTCATATTTGCAGAAAGGAGATGTGCTCCATCCAAACTGGGATGAATGCCGTCTCTCTTGATCAGACCAGGGTTCCCCCAGAATGTCCACCAATCTTACTGTATTTACGTTTATTCTTAGCCAACAGTTTTAAATAGGACGCAACGTTTATGATATTTATTTTGATGATATTTATGAACATTAATTCATTACTTCTTTACATTTTAGGATCTTTTTAACTCTGGTTTTCAGATTTGTGTCACATTTTTAACTTTTTAGCCAAATCTTGGCTTTTTAATTACATTACATTTCATTTAGCTGACGCTTTTATCCAAAGCAACTTACATGATATACAGTAGACCGTAGACACAGCAACGGTGAGCAATTAGGGTTAAGTGTCTTGCTCAAGGACACAACGACGCAGACTGCCGGAGCCGGGGATCGAACCACCGACCTTCTGATTGAAAGACCGACTTGCTAACCACTGAGCCACAGTCGCCCCTAATAAAAAACAAAAGCGCTGTCATTGGCTCTCTGAATCATTTCAACTCCTCTGTCCCAGCATGCAACAGCTGTAATTAATGAATGGATGGAGAAAGGCTTCATGAGGAAGTGATGTCATAAAAAGCAAACAGCAGTAAAACAACGACATTTCAACAGTGACACAAGCAGACAGATGATCTGATGTGAACCAGCAGCTAATTAACAGACTGTTAATTGGATACAAGCGTTGTATTTGTGACATTAGCAGCATAAACAAATTGTTATGAATAATGCAGTGATTCTTCTCATCTGGAGGTAATAACATTATGTAAATGAGCTAGAGGCCTCGTCAAACCTCCACTTTGATCCGCCCCAATGGTCCCAGTCATCAAAGATGCTGCTCCCTGGGAGGGAATCTCTTCTTCTGCGCTCCTGGAACATGTTCAGAGCCAGTGAAGAAGAATTAAGATCTGATGGTGCATTTACCTCCGAAGGAAAAATACTTTGGATGAGTTCTTCAAATGTATGTGGTTTATCCACTCAACAGAGGACAAAGTACCTGAACAGGTAGAGAACAGAGTACCTGAACAGGAAGAGAACAGAGTACCTGGTAGAGAACAGAGTACCTGGACAGGTAGAGAACAGAGTACATGGTAGAGATCAGAGTACCTGAACAGGTAGAGAACAGAGTACCTGAACAGGTAGAGAACAGAGTACCTGAGCAGGTAGAGAACATAGTACCTGAACAGGTAGAGAACAGAGTACCTGAGCAGGTAGAGAACAGAGTACCTGAGCAGGTAGAGAACAGAGTACCTGAACATGTAGAGAACAGAGTACCTGAGCAGGTAGAGAACAGAGTACCTGAACAGGTAGAGAACAGAGTACCTGAACAGGTAGAGAACAGAGTACCTGAGCAGGTAGAGAACATAGTACCTGAACAGGTAGAGAACAGAGTACCTGAACAGGTAGAGAACAGAGTACCTGAGCAGGTAGAGAACAGAGTACCTGAACATGTAGAGAACAGAGTACCTGAGCAGGTAGAGAACAGAGTACCTGAACAGGTAGAGAACAGAGTACCTAAGCATGTAGAGAACAGAGTACCTCAACAGGTAGATAATAGAGTACCTGAGCAGGTAGAGAACAGAGTACCTGAACAGGTAGTATACACAGTGGGTAGTCTCCTAGGCAGTGTAGTACTCAGTATAGTACTCAGTGTAGTACTCTATAGTACTCAGTGCAGTACTCAGTATAGTACTCAGTATAGTACTCAGTATATCATATCAACATGTCCGATGAGGTTTGTTTTGATCTTGATGCTCTTGATGACATCATCAGGTGAATACCAGCAGCAGATTGTTTTTTTTCTTTTTTTACCTTTTAAATCTGCATTAGTGTAAAAATAAAAGCCTTAAATGAAAATCCTCTGAGTGTTTGAGCTGCAGCCAACAGACTGTGTTCAGGTACCAGTTCTGATTCCACCCCAGAGGTCTGATGATGATGATGATGATGATGATGATGATGATGATGATGATGATGATGATGAAACCCCACCCCCACACACAACTCCTCATCCCCTTCTGGTTGGACACACAGCTTCTTGGCACGCCCACTAATTAACTAAAGAGATGAGTATTTGAGTTGATGTGGGAGAGCTGAATTATTTTATTTTGATAGTTGGTGGATGAAGATAAATCCTGTTTTTTTATCCACTAGACAAATATATGAAATGTATCAGAGAGCAGGTTTGAGGTGAGCTCACGTAGAGCAGCTTAAAGCATGAAATCCACTGTGAGTGGGAGCACTCTGCAGCTTGTGGCGGTATAAATAGTGCTCGCAGTGGAAGTGGACTGCAGGATGGCGAGGCGGTGGCGGCATTAGAAGCATATTAAGTGCAGCAAGCAGATAAGCTCCAACAGATGTGTTTGGGTGTTGACATTGTTTGCATTTGCAATCTGATAGATCAAAATGTTTCACTCCACTAATAGGCTTTTATTTTTGTACATTTTGAATTTACACCCCCCCCCCCTTCCTCACATCCCCTGCCCCTCCCCCAGACTGTGGATGTAAAGACACTCATTTTAAAGGACTAGAACAAAGTCATATTTACTCTATAAACCTATAAATGTGTCTATAATCACACTGAAAATGTTTTCATGGAAACTGCTATAACACTGACACAGATGAAATATCATTAAACCGGTTATTAGCACAAACATCGGAGACAACTGGATGAAAACCAGATCAACGCGTCCACCGTCTCCTGGATCACCGATTACCTCACAGGCAGACCAGTTTGTCAGACTGGGCCGTGTGCTGTCTTAAACGGTGGTCAGTGATACTGGAGCCCCACAGGGAACTGTTCTGTCTCCCTTCCTGTTCAGCTTGTACACCACTGACCTCAGTACAACTCGGGTCATGCCATCTGCAGAAGTTCTCTGATGACTCTGCTGTGGTCGGTGTATTAGGGATGGACGGGAGGAGGAGTACAGGGCAGTAGTGGAGGACTTTGTGGAGCGGGCCGGTAGAAATCACCTGCTTCTGAACGTCTTAACGGTTGTATGACGGTTATACAGTTTATCGGTTCAGTTCCAGTACCAGGTCCTTTTCGATGGCCATGGACCAGTGAGGACAGCCGAGCCTCCCAGTTGAGTCCTGGAATAAGTTTCCATGCGTTTTAGGGCTGAAAATGTCCGCTCAACAGTGGCAGTTCATATTTGGATTTTGTTTCTCCTCCTCCTTCAGCCATTGAGTATCAAAGAAACTACACTAAACATGTAATTACTTCTCTAACATATGTTTCAACAACCTCAAAGGTTGTTACTCCTTCCTACTGAGTTCTGCTAGCTAGTTTTCCGTTAGACAAAAGTCACTTTGGCACACTGACCAATCATACGTCCAGGGCCAGTTCGCAGGCCCTGGCATGTCAAAGAATACACCCAGCATGTCAAACTAAAGATCTGATTTGTTGAAGTCTATGACAATCAACGATAACGTTATAATAGATGCAGTGTATTTGTGAAAAACGATTAAATTATAAAATAGCTATAACGGGCCACCACTGGAATATAGATATTATATTTTCTCATATTTTCTATCTTCTGAAGGTTTATCTATGATTTTTGTCCAGTTGTCTCCAATGTGTTGCATCAGTTTGAACTCATGACCCATTTAGCAAAACAATCCTGATTCCACCTGGATAGGATGTAAGAGAGTGGTCCATCAACACCAAGCCCCGCCCCCCTCCCCTATTGGACACCCCTCAGAGACAGGTTAACATGGTGCACTGTCCACAGACACATGATACTAGACCCCATTTTACTAATTCCATCATCTTCTTACACCAGAATACCTTCTTGTATATTTCATCCAAAACAGGATTTTATACAGAATGGCAGATTTCTGTGTCTCACATATGATATTGTGGTATTATCTGATGTAAATTATATATTGTGTTTATGTATCTGCAGCAGCAGCAGATTATCTCTGAGCTGAATGAGACAAATATCAACAGCACGGTTTGTGTTGATGAAGAGATTTGTATGTGAGAGTGTGTGTATCTGAGTGCGTGTCTGTGTGTGCATGTGTGTGTACGGATTTTTGATGTGGGTGAGAATACCTCAGGGCTCCTCAGTTGGGGGGGGGGGATGCCAAAATAAAAATGCACGGAGGCTCAGAGACATTACATAAGCACTTAGCTGTATGAATACTCCTCAAATACCTGGCATTAGAGGAGCCTAATCTGCTTAGAGAGACATTATGGGATGCACTCTGCTGCTGTGACAGGTGTCTCTGCATTAGGATGAAGATTATCATGGCTCGGATGCTGCACTCATCTTCAATAACAGACCAACAGGAGCTGTGGGGAACCAGTTAATCCACATCTGAGATCCACAAAGATACACCAACAATACCAGTCTTCACGACACATGACTCCACTTCACTCCACTTCACTTTTACACTTCACCATACTTCACTATTACACTTCACAATACGTCACTATTACACTTCACTATACTTCACTGTCACTTCACTATACTTAATTATTACACTTCACTATACTTCATTATTACACTTCACTATACTTCACTGTCACTTCACCATACTTCACTTTTACACTTCACCATACTTCACTATTACACTTCACAATACTTCACTATTACACTTCACTATACTTCACTGTCACTTCACTATACTTAATTATTACACTTCACTATACTTCATTATTACACTTCACTATACTTCACTATTACACTTCACTATACTTCATTATTACACTTCACTATACTTCATTATTACACTTCACTATACTTCATTATTACACTTCACTATACTTCACTGTCACTTCACCATACTTCACTTTTACACTTCACCATACTTCACTTTTACACTTCACCATACTTCACTTTTACACTTCACCATACTTCACTATTACACTTCACTATACTTCACTATTACACTTCACTATACTTCATTATTACACTTCACTATACTTCACTTATGCACTTCACTATACTTCATTATTACACTTCACTATACTTCACTATTACACTTCACTATACTTCATTATTACACTTCACTATACTTCACTTCACCATACTTCACTTTTACACTTCACCATACTTCACTTTTACACTTCACCATACTTCACTATTACACTTCACAATACTTCACTATTACACTTCACTATACTTCACTGTCACTTCACTATACTTCATTATTACACTTCACTATACTTCATTATTACACTTCACTATACTTCACTATTACACTTCACTATACTTCATTATTACACTTCACTATACTTCATTATTACACTTCACTATACTTCACTATTACACTTCACTATACTTCATTATTACACTTCACTATACTTCACTTATGTACTTCACTATACTTCATTATTACACTTCACTATACTTCACTATTACACTTCACTATACTTCATTATTACACTTCACTATACTTCACTGTCACTTCACCATACTTCACTTTTACACTTCACCATACCTCACTATTACACTTCACTATACGTAATTATTACACATCACTGTACGTAATTATTACACTTCACTATACTTCATTATTACACTTCACTATACTTCACTTCACCATACTTCACTTTTACACTTCACCATACTTCACTTTTACACTTCACCATACTTCACTATTACACTTCACAATACTTCACTATTACACTTCACTATACTTCACTGTCACTTCACTATACTTCATTATTACACGTCACTATACTTCATTATTACACTTCACTATACTTCACTATTACACTTCACTATACTTCATTATTACACTTCACTATACTTCATTATTACACTTCACTATACTTCACTGTAACTTCACCATACTTCACTTTTACACTTCACCATACTTCACTTTTACACTTCACCATACTTCACTATTACACTTCACCATACTTCACTTTTACACTTCACCATACTTCACTTTTACACTTCACCATACTTCACTATTACACTTCACTATACTTCACTATTACACTTCACTATACTTCATTATTACACTTCACTATACTTCACTTATGCACTTCACTATACTTCATTATTACACTTCACTATACTTCACTATTACACTTCACTATACTTCATTATTACACTTCACTATACTTCACTGTCACTTCACCATACTTCACTTTTACACTTCACCATACCTCACTATTACACTTCACTATACGTAATTATTACACATCACTATACGTAATTATTACACTTCACTATATGTAATTATTACACTTCACTATACTTCACTTCACCATACTTCACTTTTACACTTCACCATACTTCACTTTTACACTTCACCATACTTCACTATTACACTTCACTATACTTCACTATTACACTTCACTATACTTCACCTTTTATCACCTGCAGCATCATGAGGACAGTGTTCAGGTGTTTATCACCTGCAGCATCATGAGGACAGTGTTCAGGTGTTTATCACCTGCAGCATCATGAGGACAGTGTTCAGGTGTTTATCACCTGCAGCATCATGAGGACTCCTCCTGTATGCTCTTTATGTGCAGAGAGTTAATCACTTGGCTCCCTACAGCTCTCCTGTGGCTTAAACAGCCTCCTCGTTGTCATACTCTGTCTTCACAAGGGAAAAAAGGATGAGACAAACAACTGTGTTTTTCAGCCACGAACAGATGAAGATTTGATCCCCGTCGCCCCCCGAGGAGGCGATTTGGATGTGAAAGGAGAATCGGGGACAGTTATGAATGTGCGTTTGATTTCATAAAGCGACGAGGGGATCTGATCACACTGAGCTGCTTGTTGAGTGTCGTCCAGATGTGCCGTTCAGACTCAGTCCATCAATGCTGCCCTGTTCGCCTTGTTCCCGACACACTGAGGAGCCCCGGTGTCCACCTCATGCCCGGGAGGGGTGGGGGGTGGGGAGGGGGGGGGCATCGTGCCTTGCTAAACAGTCTCAATATGTCTGGCGCATCGGTGGTATTTTTACACATTATTGGGCAACAGAATCTGTTTGGTGTCATCTTATTCTTAAGTGTAAACTTTGAGTTAAATAAAAATAACTTGAAGTGGAATCAAGCAGAGCGACACGTTTTACATTCATTCACTACTTTCTACTCACAGTCCAGAGAGATCAGAGGACTTCATATGAGCTCACACAACTATGAGACCCAACTCAATACAAGCCCTCATGCGTTGGAACAAAGGAGGTACATACGGCCAGACTATTCTTTGTGTTTCTTTAGCTCTCCACAGGATTTAAATTCACATTATATTTCATATTTGACTTCAGTTGGTCAGTTAGACAGCGACTGCACTCCATCATTTGGTTCAGACATTCATGTTCTCAGGAGGATGCATCACACTGACTTTGGTGAGGATTTGGATTTTCCTTAAAAATACCTGTACACTACTTATGGATACCTGTGTACTACTTATACCTGTGTACTATTTATAAATACCTGTGAATTACTTATAAATACCTGTGAATTACTTATAAATACATGTGTACTACTTATAAATAGCTGTGTACTACTTATACATACCTGTATACTACTTATGGACACCTGTGTACTACTTATACCTGTGTACTATTTATAAATACCTGTGAATTACTTATAAATACATGTGTATTACTTGTGGATACATGTGTATTACTTGTGGACACCTGTGTCTTACTTATACCTGTGTACTATTTATAAATACCTGTGAATTACTTATAAATACATGTGTATTACTTGTGGATACATGTGTATTACTTGTGGATACATGTGTACTACTTATAAATAGCTGTGTACTACTTATACCTGTGTACTACTTATACTTGTGTACTACTTATTCATTTATTTTCTTCATGTTTCTTCTCTTTCTCTTCATGTTTCTTCACTTTTCTTCATGTTCTTTCACTTTCTCTTCATGTTTCTTCACTTTCTCTTCATGTTTCTTCACTTTTTTCATGTTTCTTCACTTTCTCTTCATGTTTCTTCACTTTTTCTCTTCATGTTTCTTCACTTTCTCTTTGTGTTTCTTCACTTTTCTTCCTCTTCATGTTTCTTCACTTTCTCTTCATGTTTCTTCACTTTTCTTCCTCTTCATGTTTCTTCACTTTTCTTTGTGTTTCTTCACTTTCTCTTCAGTTGCTTCACTTTTCTTCATGTTTCTTCACTTTCTCTTCATGTTTCTTCACTTTTCTTCATGTTTCTTCTCATTCTATTCATGTTTCGTCACTTTCTCTTCATGTTTCTTCACTTTCTCTTTATGTTTCTTCACTTTCTCTTCATATTTCTTCACTTTCCTTCATGTTTCTTCACTTTTCTTCATGTTTCTTCTCTTTCTCTTCATGTTTCTTCACTTTCTCTTCATGTTTCTTCACTTTCTCTTCATGTTTCTTCACTTTCTCTTTGTGTTTCTTCACTTTTCTTCCTCTTCATGTTTCTTCACTTTCTCTTCATGTTTCTTCACTTTTCTTCCTCTTCATGTTTCTTCACTTTCTCTTTATGTTTCTTCACTTTCTCTTTATGTTTCTTCACTTTTCTTTCATGTTTCTTCACTTTCTCTTCATGTTTCTTCACCTTCTTTCATGTTTCTTCACTTTCTCTTCATGTTTCTTCTCTTTCTCTTCATGTTTCTTCACTTTTCTTTGTTTCTTCACTTTCTCTTTGTGTTTCTTCACTTTCTCTTTATGTTTCTTCACTTTCTCTTCATGTTTCTTCACTTTTCTTTGTTTCTTCACTTTTTCTTCATGTTTCTTCACTTTCTCTTCGTGTTTCTTCACTTTCTCTTTATGTTTCTTCACTTTCTCTTTATGTTTCTTCACTTTCTCTTTTTGTTTCTTCACTTTCTCTTTCTCTTCATGTTTCTTTACTTTCTCTTCATGTTTCCTCACTTTTCTCTTTAGATTTTCTGTCTCCTCCTTGTTTGTCTCGTTGAAGGCGACTCATCTCTGATTTATGTGTCTTTTGAGCAGACACACTGGTCTTCTTCAGGCGTCCGTACAGCATCATCAATGTCCACGCAGCTGCGACCAACACTGTCCGTCTCTCTGTCGTCCCACAATGCCATGTTTGTGATGGTCGTTGAGGGGAGGGGGGGAGGACTGAAGAGTCTTGTCTTCAGTCTTCAGTCAGGTAGAGAATCAGAGACAATCCTTGTCACAGATGATCAGACATGTTTGACTCGTGCAGGGCCACGACTGTAGCATTTTAAATAATTTACATCACAATCTACAGATTCTAAATGACCATCCTCCTGACCTTCATCTTCCTGTCCTTCATCCTCCTGTCCTTCATCCTCCTGTCCTTCATCCTCCTGACCTTCATCCTCCTGTCCTTCATCCTCCTGACCTTCATCCTCCTGTCCTTCATCCTCCTGACCTTTATCCTCCTGTCCTTCATCCTCCTGACCTTCATCCTCCTGTCCTTCATCCTCCTGTCCTTCATCCTCCTGACCTTCATCCTCCTGTCCTTCATCCTCCTGACCTTTATCCTCCTGACCGCCTGACCTTCATCCTCCTGACCTTCATCCTTCTGTCCTTCATCCCCCTGTCCTTCATCCTCCTGACCTCCTGTCCTATATTCTCCTGACCTTTATCCTCCTGACCTTCATCCTCCTGACCTCCTGTCTTTCATCCTCCTGACCTCCTGTCCTTCATCCTCCTGACCTCCTGTCTTTCATCCTCCTGACCTCCTGTCCTTCATCCTCCTGACCTCCTGTCCTTCATCCTCCTGACCTCCTGTCCTTCATCCTCCTGACCTCCTGTCCTTCATCCTCCTGACCTCCCGTCCTTCATCCTCTTGGACTTCATCCTCCTGTCCTTCATCCTCCTGACTTTCATCCTCCTGACCTTCATCCTCCTGACCTTCATCCTCCTGACCTTCATCCTCCTGTCCTTCATCGTCTTGTCCTCCATCCTCCTGACCTTCATCCTCCTGTCCTTCATCCTCCTGACCGCCTGTCCTTCATCCTTCTGACTTTCATCCTCCTGACCTTCATCCTCCTGACCTTCATCCTCCTGACCTTCATCCTCTTGTCCTTCATCCTCCTGTCCTTCATCCTCCTGACCGCCTGTCCTTCATCCTCCTGACCTTCATCCTCCTGACCTTCATCCTCTTGTCCTTCATCCTCCTGTCCTTCATCCTCCTGACCGCCTGTCCTTCATCCTCCTGACTTTCATCCTCCTGACCTTCATCCTCCTGACCTTCATCCTCCTGTCCTTCATCCTCCTGACCTCCTGATCTGTCCTCTTTAAACTCTTTAAACTCTCTTGTTGCCCGATGGAAAGAAACACGCCGGCAGCGCTGCTCGCAGCTTTAATGTTTTAATATTTTTTATCAAATGCATTAACATTTTAGTTTCGTTTGGATTTTCAAACAATGTATTATTTACACGTTTCCGTATATATTGTTATTGTTATTATTATTTTGTTTACTTTAACAAATATATCAATGTTTTCCTGGCAGGTCAGTTTCTTCTCCTCGATGAGTCAAGAAGAATAAATCCAGAAGAAGAATGTGAATGAGTGAAGCAGCTGAACTTTGACCCCCGGGTGTCAGATGGGATGAGGCTGCTGGATAAACCCTCTGAATGTGTCTTTGAACTCAACCTTGTAATGTGACAATAAAACCAACAGAGCTCTTTGTTTCCCTGTGTTTACGCCTGAGGAGGAGATCCAGGAGGAGGAGGAGGAGGAGGAGGAAGGCAGGAGGTGACACAAACAAAAAGAGGATGAGACAACAACAACAAACAGCAGCAGTGATGAAACAGCAGCATCACAATAAAGCTGCTTAATTCTCACATTCTGATCCTGCTGCCAGAACCACAAAGACAATGATGAGGGACAATGAGGGGACCTCACACACACACACACACACACACACACACACACACACACACACTTTTTGTACCTTTAAGGGCAGAGCGCCAACATCTTTGGTTTATGTGACTGTGACAGCCGTAACAGTGTCAGGCCCCCTTACCTGCAGCGGACGATCCTTCAAGGAGGTCTCCCCTCCCCTTCCAATTAAAATGGATTCACCGACTGCTATAGCCTGCAGTTGGAGATGGCTCGGGAGTGTCTCCTGTTTCATTGGAGCCATCACCGTGTTAGTTAGCTTTATAAAACTCTTGTTTTATAAAGCTTAACTAAATTATGTTGAATTCTAGTTTGTTCTTATTTTGTCACTTTGTTAAGATGTTGTTCCCCATCCGAGAGCTGTGAATATTTTTTCCACATTTACCTGCCTTCCCAGTTTTTGCTATACCCTGGTCCTTCACAGTGACACAAACATACAATAACCACTACTTTGTGTTAAAAGTGGAAAAGTTGTGATGCACATCCCAAATATGACTGGACATGTGTTTCTTCCTCTGTGGTGTTAATCTTCTCACCTTGCTGCTGTAAAGTAGAAGTGTGTGCGGCTGGTTGTGTAACGTTGTGTGACTCACACTGTGGTGTGTGCAGAAGTGCAGACTCAGCAGGTTGCATCAGTGTGTTTGCAGGTAAACCGTCAGACCAACTTCCCCTCTGGAGTTTCACTGCATGCACCAAGAGGTCTCTCCCCTCCCTCTCTCTCTTTTTCCCTCCTCTCTCTGACCCTCTCTCTCTCTCTCTCTATCCCTCTCTCTCTTTTTCCCTCCTCTCTCTCTGATCCTCTCTATCTATCTCCCCCTCCCTCCCTCTCTCTCTCTCTCTCTCTCTCTCTCTCTCTCTTTTTCCCTCCTCTCTCTCTTTGACCCTCTCTCCCCCCCTCTCTCTCCCCCCTCTCTCCCACTCCCCCATGTTAAAGACTGAAACCAGCAACATGACTGAAGACCAAATCTGATAGAAAAAACAAACAACTGATGAAAACTACATGCACATTATTACATGTTTTTATATTTTGTATGTATATTGTATTACTACTATAATGGATAATACAACTAATCTTACACTTAGAAAGACCTGTTACAATTACATCTCTCATTGTTCTATATATTTCTTCCTCATGACAACTTAAAGTCTGCGTTGAGAGAGGGAGGGGATGGAGCTCCCCCTGCAGGACCAACTCAACACGACAGATTGAGACAAATCAAATGTAGTCAATAAAAGTTCAATATAATAATATGAGGTGACTGTTAGCATTAAAATTAAAGTTATGTTAGTCTGAACCAAGTTTCATTGTGTTGATAATAAGAAAAGATCATATTACAGAGAGTAAAAGTCCTTTTTGATGAATATGATGAAGATAAATGACTTCATCTTCATAAATGAAAACAAAACGTTCATAATAAAAAAAGGAGAATGTTTTCATTACATTAAGAGTTTCTCAGGAACATTAAACTTCTTCAATCAGCATCAAACTCCTGCTGACAAACTGTAAATAATCTAGCTTCAATCTCAGTGGGTGAAAAATCTGATCTAGGTTCAGGTTTAACAAGTCCTGATCCTTCTGGTCTCAGCTGGTCTCTAAGTCCAACTGTAACAACATACTCTGTTCCGTTTGATCCGCCTCCCGACATCAGGCTCAGTCCCGGTGCTGATGTGTGAGAGGGTCCCAACATCTGTGCTGGAATGTCCCAGTCTGTCCCAACACCTGTCCTGGTCTGTCCTGGTCTGTCTTGGTCTGGTCTAACACCTGTCTTGGTCTGTCCTGGTCTGTCCCAGTCTGTCCTAACATCTGTCCCAACATTAGTCCAGGTCTATCCCAGTCTGTCCCAACATCTGTCCCAACACCTGTCCTGGTCTGTCCTGGTCTGTCCCAGTCTGTCCTAACATCTGTCCCAACATCAGTCCTCGTCTGTCCCAGTCTGTCCCAATATATGTCCCAACACCAGTCCTGGTCTGTCCCAGTCTGTCCCAACATCTGTCCTGGTCTGTCCCAGTCTGTCCCAACATCTGTCCCAACACCAGTCCTGGTCTGTCCCAGTCTGTCCCAACACCAGTCCTGGTCTGTCCCAGTCTGTCCCAACATCAGTCCTGGTCTGTCCCAGTCTGCCCCAATATCTGTCCTGGTCTGTCCTAGTCGGTCACAACATCTGTCCTGGTCTGTCCCAGTCTGTCCCAACATCTGTCCTGGTCTGTCCTAGTCTGTCCCAGTCTGTCCCAACATCTGTCCTGGTCTGTCCCAGTCTGTCCCAACATCAGTCCTGGTCTGTCCCAGTCTGTCACAACATCTGTCCTGGTCTGTCCCAGTCTGTCCCAACATCTGTCCTGGTCTGTCCCAGTCTGTCCCAACATCAGTCCTGGTCTGTCCCAGTCTGTCACAACATCTGTCCTGGTCTGTCCCAGTCTGTCCCAACATCTGTCCTGGTCTGTCCCAACATCTGTCCCAACACCAGTCCTGGTCTGTCCCAGTCTGTCCCAACATCTGTCCTGCTCTGTCCCAGTCTGTCCCAACATCTGTCCCAAAACCAGTCCTCGTCTGTCCCAGTCTGTCCCAACATCAGTCCTGGTCTGTCCCAGGTCTTTAGACTTTCTTTAATGTTGAAGACTAAGAGCCTTTTTGATTTGATGATGGTAGGGGGAGGAAGGGGACACAAGGCAGAAAATATCCAACACTAATAATCGTGTCATGCCAAAACAAAAGTGCCAGAGGCTAAAATGTGTGTTAATCTGATGAAAGGCTCAGATTATGGATCAGGGGTCAGATTATGGATCAGAGATCAGATTAGGAATAGGGGGGTCAAATCTGTCGAAAATAGGCGACCTGGAACCTAGAACGTGGAACATGGAACCTAAAACCTGGAACCTGGAACCTGGAGCCTAGATCCTGGATCCTGGATCCGGAACCTGGAACCTGGAACCTGGAACCTGGAACCTGGAACCTGGAACCTGGAACCTGGAACCTGGAACCTGGAACCTTGAACCTTGATCCTTGATCCTTGATCCTTGTACCTTGAACCTTGAACCTTGAAGATTGAACATTGCACCTTGAACCTTAAAACTGGATTCTGGATCCCCAACCTGAAACCTGGAACCCTCAAATAATCCACCTTTGCTAGTCTGAAGACAATCTGAACTGGAGGTAAACCACTTCGACAAAGACCAGCTCTAAAAGGGATCTGGGGATAAAACCAGTTCAGAGTCCCTTTCAACGGCCTGAAGGTGTAATGAGCGGCTGTCAGCGCACCCTGCAGGCGTCCTGCAGGCGTCCTGCTGGGTAAAAATTTAGTGGCAGCATGTAATTCATTTCACTTCCTGTCACACTGCATGTCGTTCATCAGTTTCACTCTGTTTGTGCTCTAACACAGACCATAGTCCAGAAGTGGCTCAGCTTCCTATTCGTAATCATGTAGAGGTCACGATCTGAAGAGGACCGACACAAACCCAGGTAGACTAGTTACCCAAAGGGGTCCAAAGGTGGTGAGACCAAATCTAATGTAGATCGTAACACAGGTGATCCATAAGGGACTGATCCGATCCCTTATGGATCAGCTAGTCTGATCTGAAACTGTTCAGAGATCAGAGAACAATGAGCTCATTCAAGCTGGATCAGCCAATGACGTTATTCTGCATTAAAACATCTTATCTGCCTCCTCTGCCTCGACTGAATCATGTGGGATTCTTTTACAAGCGAATACAAAACACTCTTCTTTAAATCAACATAATTTCATTGGCATTCTCATATGAAATGCATGCTTTGAATGAATCTGAGAGCGTGGGAGATGTGACGGGATGAAAACAGAAAGGCATGATTCATAGAGTTCTATTGACATATGTGTTTATACGCAAACAATATTTGATCAAAGGCTGCAGGTGTAAGGCGGAGAGTTTCAAACTCAGGCATCATAGATGAGGAGACGAGGACACAGAGGATCATCAAACACACTGTGAGACTGTGAAGACTCTGTAAAGAGACAATCAGCTGACTTTGTAAATGTTTGACATTCCCAGAATGAGTCCTGTGGGACTTCCTATTTGTTCCTTTGGCTCTCGTCAGCTTTATGTTTTATGTAAAAGTAGAAGAAGATGAAACTGTTCCTGCTAATCAGATAACACGCTAATGCCAATTTATAAACATATAAATATATAAACATATAAACACTAACATATTAACAATGAGAAAGTCTCTGTGGTTTTAATGTCAGAGCTGCTGCTGTTTTCTTTACAGTCTGAATGAAAGTATCTCCATGAGCAGACTGATCTGGGATCAGGTTCTGTCTCAGAGAGACAACCATCACTAAATCCCTGTGAGACTGATTCATGGACGTTTCCTGTGGATGGACATCAGAGATAACACTGGTCTGGAAGTGGAAGTCACACTGAATGATATTGATGTCTGTTATGTGAGTTATGAACGAGGGAAGGAGGCACTTTCACTCTAGTTTAACTTCCTGCAGTGTCTTTGCCGGCCTTTAACTCCCCATCACCCCCTGTGGAGGTATTTGTCTCTCTCTTTTGTCTTTGTCCTGCTAAATATCCATGTATACTCCAGACCATAATATCCCGTCTTTTCATTGGTTGCAAAGTCCCGAGAAGTGAAATGAAAGAAGAGCTCGGCGAAGCTTCCCTTCCCCTTCTGACTCGTTGAAATCAAATGTAGTGAGATTACTTGTGGACTGTTGCTCCAACATCTTTTCCTACAGTTTATTTAAGAAAGCATTGTTTGTGCTGTGAAAGTTGTTTGTGGTTTGTTTCATTAAACTGTGAGCAACCAGGAGTCACGATGGCCGTTTCCTTTCATACTAAAGGACAAACAGAAAGAGGAGCAGAGCCGCTGGTTCTGAAGGTGTTTCCTTTCCATTCCACCAGCAGATGAGATCATGTGACCTTCATTCATACACACACACATGGTCTGAGTAAACATTCATTGCATTTCATTTAGCGACTTACAATACCATGAGTACAAACTCAGAACAACAAGAATCAAGAAAGTACAATTCTTCAAGAAAACCAAACTACAAAGTGCTATCAGTAAGAGCCATTTTCAGTGCTACTAAAGTGCTACTTCCTTTATTCAAGGTATAGTCGGAAAAGATATGTTTTTAGTTTGCGACGGAAGATGTAGAGACTTTCTGCTGTTCTGATGTCAATGGGGAGCTCATTCCACCATCGAGGAGCCAGGACAGAGAACAGTCGAGACTTTGTTGAGTGTTTAGCTCTCAGTGACGGAGCTACAAGCCGATTGGCAGAAGCAGTGACGGAGCTACAAGCCGATTGGCAGAAGTCAATGGTTGTACCATGTCCTAGATGTAGACTGGACCCGGTCTGTTGGTAGCACGGTACGCAAGTACTAATGTTTTGAAGCGGATGTTGCAGCCACCGGTAACCAGTGAAGGACCAAGGTTCCTGTCATTCGGGGTCGCGGTCAACAGAGTTATTGAAGGTGATAGTCAGGTCGTGGGTGGGAGAGCCTTTTACTAGAAGGAAAAGTAGTTCAGTCTTGTCAGGGTTAAAAAAGTAGAAGAATAAGGACAGAGGAGAGAGAGGCTTCTCTCGCAGTGTGAAGCTGCTCAGAGACAGCAAGGAGGGCGGTCTCTGTTGAGGGGCCTGCCTTGAATCCAGACTGGTGAGGGTCCAGAAGGTTGTTCTGGTGGAGGAAGGAGGAGACTTGATTGAAGATAGCTCGCTCCAGGGTTTTGGAAAGAAAGGGAAGGAGAGAGACAGGTCTGTAGTTGTTGACTTCTGACGGGTTGAGAGTGGGTTTCTTCAGGAGAGGGTTAACTCTTTTTTGTAAAATAGTCAACAAAGTGGCTTGGTAGAAGGGTCGAGACAGGGGGGTCAAGGAGATTGGAAAGAAATAAAGAGTTTTTTGAGGATTCAATTCTGGATTGTAGAACGAGCTTTTGGCTGCAGAGATAGAAGCAGAGAAGGAGTCGAGAAGAGAGTGATAGGCGTGCAGGTCGTCTGCGTGTTTGGATTTTCGCCATTTCCTTTCTGATGCTCGCAAAGTGGCTCTCTGGACACCGAGTCTGACAACCACGGAGCTGGAGAGGAATTGAGTGAGGACAGAGAGAATCAAGAGAGGAAGACAAAGTAGAGAGGAGAGTGTCTGTGGCAGAGTTAGGATGCATGAGTGAGAAAGAGTCAGTTGAAGGAAGGGCTGACAGAACAGACGAGGCCAGAGAGGAGGGAGAGAGAGAGGGAGGGAGAGAGGAGGGAGAGAGGAGGGAGAGAGGGAGTGAATGCTGTGACGGACAGGTGCAGAGTCCGTTGCTGTGGGAGGGTTGTCAGTTCCCAAGAGTGGGAGAGTGTAGGAGATAAAGAAGTGGTCGGAGACGTGAAGTGGAGTTACAGTGAGGTTAGATGTTGAGCAGTTTCTGGTGAAAATATAGTCAAGATGATTTCCAGCTTTGTGAGTCGGAGGTGAAGGACTGAGTGAGAGCGCAAAGGAAGACAGTAAGAGGTCACATGACATCTCTGTCTGATGTTAAAGTCACCTAGAAGGACGAGCGGGGGGGGGGGGGGGGGGGGGGGGTTCTGAGAAGTTCGATAGGAGGACGTCTAATTCTTACAAGAAATCTCTCAAAGAACCTGGTGGACTAAAGAACAACAATTTTTAGTTCAAGTAACCGTCTCACGACGACCTGCACTGTTTCTTATTCGTTATATTATATATTATATATGAAGTGTATTGTATATGTATATATTATATATATTTATATTATATAACTAATAATAAATAGTCATATTATATAATAATAATATTATATTATATATATAATATATATATATATATAGTGTGGGCAGTATAGTAACCGTCACAGCATTCAGGATGATGTACTGATCCGGGATCAGGATCCGTACATGCTGGCAGGAATCTGTCTCCACTGCACATTTGTAAATAATTAGAGTGAAACTAGAGTTGAAAGTCATTTCATTACATGTTATTTTGCTGCTCTCAGCGCCCCACAGAGACTCCCTCACCTCTGAAGTTAATGATCTGCGAGGAGGAGTGAGATAATACTTGTTTCATGTGAGCAAATGTAAGAAAATCCAGCTTCACTTCTTCTAATCATGAAGTCCCGGGACAAGGGGGCGGGAGGTTCATACAGCATCTCCACGACTTTGATTTTCCTCAGCAAAGCCTCATAACCTGATCTGCCTTCATGTAATAATACATTATGTAATTACGCTGAAATGAAAAGAAATAAACTTACACTGATGATCGTGGATCTGTGAGTTAAATGTGAGCTGATAAAGAAGAAAAATGTACAGATTCACATCCCACTGTTGTCCAGTTGAAATCTCCTATTTCACACATAGTGTAGTTTAAAACGGTGAAACTGTAGTTTAACACGGTGAGACTGTAGTTTAATATGGTGAGACTAGTTTAATACGGTGAGACTGTAGTTTAATATGGTGAGACTAGTTTAATGCGGTGAAACTGAAGTTTAATGCGGTGAAACTGTAGTTTAATATGGTGAAACTGTAGTTTGATATGGTGAAACTGTAGTTTAATGCGGTGAAACTGTAGTTTGATATGGTGAAACTGTAGTTTAACTGGTGAAACTGTAATTTAATGCCGTGAAACTGCAGTTTAATATGGTGAAACTGTAGTTTAATACGATAAAACTGTACAGTTTAATACAGTTTACCTGTAGTTTAATACGGTAAAACTGTAGTTTAATACGATAAAACTGTACAGTTTAATACAGTTTACCTGTAGTTTAATACAGTAAAACTGTAGTTTAATACGATAAAACTGTACAGTTTAATACAGTTTACCTGTAGTTTAATACAGTAAAACTGTAGTTTAATACGGTTAAACTGTAGTTTAACACAGATAAACTGTACAGTTTAATTCGGTGAATCTGTAGTTTAATACGGATAAAACTCTATAAATGAATACGGGGAAACTGTACAAAGTGTGATATGAGTAGGTGTGAAATACACACACACACACACACACTCCTTCATGAACAGGGGGCATCACACTTCACCGACCAAATGAGGACTTCGTTTTTACAACTAATTTTATAGTTTGTTCTCAATAAGTAAATAAAATCATGAAATGTGTTTGGACTCCTCAGACTTGGACTTAATATTCAACAGTGGCATCAAATATTCTGAGTAATCATCTTTAACTTAAATTCTCACACACACACACACACACACACACACACACACACACACACACACACACACACACACACACAAGGCTCTTGGTCTTCAGAGCAGAGATCTCGGTGCTGGTCCTTTGTTGGTCCTGGAGACTGGGTCCTTAAGCCCTCTGCAGATTTAACAAGTAGCTTTTTATAATCTGGATTTTTTGCCACCACTGCTGCAGCGCGCAGACTCTGTGAAGTTTGCTTGCTGGTCACAAATAATGGTGCATCATGGGACATTTATCAACCCTGCCAACAAATGGTCTTGCGGGCCTCGGCTCAGTCAAACTCTTTGTAGCGCCGGGACTCTCTAGCTTCTCCTGACGTGATGCATCGAGTCATACGGAGCTGAGGTCCTCTGGGGAACCTTATTCTGAAGGATCTGCATGGACTCCACTTCAGCCCTTCATGTCCTTTCAATGTCAAACAAAAGGCGTGTTTCTGAGTGTTTCTGAGTGTTGCTGAGTGTTGCTGAGTGTTGCTGAGGCTGTGGGCAGGATTTAATATGAATCCAGCTCGTCTTTGATGTATTTTAGGCCTACAGGGAGATCACACACTGGCCTTTATCACTGTGCCTCAGATGTCGAGGCCTCGCAGCTCTGCAGCTCTGCAGCTCTGCAGCTCTCTGACACCAGACTGCAGACGAGACCCATCAGGTGGAACGATGAACACGGATTGAGGTTTCTGTTCACAGCTTCAGAAGACACGTACTCCCATGAGCAGTTCAGTTTAATGACATGTTAATCACGCTGCTAGTTATCTGCCACGTGTCATCAGGTACTTTGAGAGAATCATTAGTGGCTCGTCACAGAGGCTCTGATGATGGACACCTGAGCTTCACTACTCAAACTGTCTGTTGGTTCAGATTATTTTGTCCAATGATGTCGTCTGTCAAGAAACTGAAATCATCTTTTTCTTTTCTGCCTGCAGCTGTAATCTTTATTCATTATCCACCCAAACACTCTCTGATTGGATGGATCCACAATGACAACATAATGAGCTCATTCACATTCAATCAGAAGAAAAGGCAGTTAATCTGCAGGAGCCGACCCAGAGGTCAGAGGTTAGCGATAACGACTGACTGCCGGTGATTACAGCCGTCGTGACCACAGACAAAGCTCAACCTTGAGCAGAAACTTCTCCTTTAAACTTTTATTTCTGTTTCCTCCTCTCACGACGACCTGCACTGTTTCTTATTCGTTATATTATATATTATATATATGAAGTGTATCATATATGTATATATTATATATATATATATATATTTATATTATATAACTAATAATAGTCATATTATATAATAATAATATTATATATAATACAATATATATATATATATATATATATATATGGCTCTTACTGATAGCACTTTGAAGTCAAACTTTTTGACAAAATTGTACCTTCTTGATTCTTGTTGTTCTGATTCTTGTATGTAACCGTGGAATACACTTATTGTAAGTCGCTTTGGATAAAAGCGTCAGCTAAATTAAATGTAATGTAATATAGTGTGGGCAGTATAGTACAGTATAAAGTACAGTACTGTATAGTACACTATAGTACAGTACATATTATATTACAGTATAATACAGTACAATACACTATAGTACAGGTCATGTGTACTACTTCTACCGAGGAGGAGCAGAAGTAGCAGGATGGGGAGGAGCAGGACCAGAAGTAGCAGGAGCAGGAAGAGCAGGAGGAGGGGTTGTCTGTCAGGAGGTCTACAGGAAACTACTGGCAAGGTTTGATGGACCTCGATGCAGACGTGGGGAGAGGAAGTGAATCTCATTTAAAGAGGAAGTGAATCACATTTAAAGAGGAAGAGAATCACATTTAAAGAGGAAGTGAATCACCTTTAAAGAGGAAGTGAATCTCATTTAAAGAGGAAGAGAATCACATTTAAAGAGGAAGTGAATCACCTTTAAAGAGGAAGTGAATCTCATTTAAAGAGGAAGAGAATCTCATTTAAAGAGGAAGATAATCACATTTAAAGAGGAAGAGACGAAGTGAATCACATTTAAAGAGGAAGTGAAGGCTCACGTGGTTCATTCTAAACCATCGATAAGCTCTGAAGTCTCCCAGCGAGCGTCCGGTTGTCGTGATTTATTCATGTGCTGATGTTCTGGGTTCATGTCCACTATTCTTTACTCCTGAATACTCCAGACGTTGAACAAAGATCACAAACCAGATCACTGCCCCAGTAGACTGTGTTTAGTGGGAGCATCTCTGCAGGCTGCTGGTTAACAGTCCTGACTTTATGCTCCAACAAAAGAAAAACCCACAGAAAGGACTCTAAAAGCAGAGTGTCAGCGTGTCATGTAAAACAAAGAGGCGGGGCCAGAAAGACTCAGTGTGGACTCTTTCACGGGATAAAACCCCCACATGGTGTCCTTTCGCTGCCAGCGCTGCTGAACAGACACCAGGTCAGTTTTCCTCCTCCTGACTCCGTGAAACAAAGCTGCCGCTCAGTCGCAGCAGGTCGACACGAGGAGGACAGTGTCCTCGGCTGAAAGCTGACTAAAGGGCCCCCTCGGTGTCTGGATTCAGGAGCCGGAAGCGTTGCAAAGTGAACAATCGGAGTGTTTGGAGAGCCCTCGGGTGCGTTTGGTTTTAATGTTGGCTGTGGAGAAGGGCGGCCCGGCGGGGAGGAGACGCTTTCAGAGCTGCACCAGCATCACTTAGCAACAGCACCTTTCAGCTGGAAGAAAGCTCAGGAAGTCCCCTGACGGCAGGACGGACTGGACACCAGTAGAGACCACGTTCTGGTCCAACATTCATGTTATTAACTCCTTCATGAGACATGAAACTGAAATCAAGAAACTCAATTCATATCCTACCTTCTCCTTAACTTGTGATGAGACCTGTATTAAAGGGCCAGCACAGATATTAAGCTTCTGGTCAGTCTAGTTTTATTACATCAGAAGGCTCATGGTTCCATCCTTGATGAAAACAACCATCTGAAGGCCGGCTCATGCGGCTCTATTTTGTAGCATTAAGAATATATGAACTATATAAACTTGAACGATTAATATCAAATAAAAGCCTGAACATTAATTCAAAGAGAGAAAATGGCCTCCCATCGGGTCCCACAATGCACTCTGTTGTAACGTTGGCCCGAACATGGGGGCTGAATTCTTCATCAGGAGGTCTTCCTCACTCTCCATGTCCAAGTACTCCCATAAATCGATACCAGAGCCACTGATGTGACACAGCAAAATAACGCACAGCCTGGCCTTACAACAGCATATAAGTATAAGTCAATTTTACATGTTCATAACACAATTCAACCATAAATATTAAAATAAACCATAAATATGACTTGAGAGAACTCGAAAAGGAAAAAGATCCCCAAAGCTCCCCAAGTTATCAAAATATCAATTTATATATTCCTAGCTTGATGCCATACATGATTAGAGCACCTTTCTGGAAAACAAATCCCTTGTGAGACAAAACCTCAATAAGATATCAACCACATTGTATTTTTTTCCAGCCAAAAATCTTAAATATGGATTGGCTAATATGGTACTTTAAGCTCTCTAGTGGGGTACTATGGTACTATGAGCTCTCTAGTGGGGTAATATGGTACTATGAGCTCTCTAGTGGGGTAATATGGTACTATAAGCTCTCTAGTGAGGTAATATGGTACTTTAAGCTCTCTAGTGGGGTACTATGGTACTATGAGCTCTCTAGTGGGGTAATATGGTACAATGAGCTCTCTAGTGGGGTAATATGGCACTGTAAGGGACTGTGGATCAGTGGTTAGCAAGTCTGTCTTTCAATCAGAGGATCGGTTCAATCCCCGCCTCAGCAAGTCCATGTCGTTGTGTCCTTGAGCAAGACACTTAACCCTCATTGCTCACCGTTGCTGTGACTACTGTATAGCATGTAAGTCGCTTTGGATAAAAGCATCAGCTAAATTAAATGTAATGTAATAAGCTCTTGTGTAGGGTAACATGGTACTATGAGCTCTCTAGTGGGGTAATTTGAGCCCTCTAGTGGGGTAATATGGTACAATGAGCTCTCTAGTGGGGTAATATGGTACTATAAGCTCTCTAGTGGGGTAATATGGTACTATGAGCTCTCTAGTGGGGTAATATGGTACTATGACCTCTCTAGTGGGGTAATATGGTACTATAAGCTCTCTAGTGAGGTAATATGGTACTTTAAGCTCTCTAGTGGGGTAATATGGTACTATGAGCTCTCTAGTGGGGTAATATGGCACTGTAAGGGACTGTGGATCAGTGGTTAGCAAGTCTGTCTTTCAATCAGAGGATCGGTTCAATCCCCGCCTCAGCAAGTCCATGTCGTTGTGTCCTTGAGCAAGACACTTAACCCTCATTGCTCACCGTTGATGTGACTACTGTATAGCATGTAAATCGCTTTGGATAAAAGCATCAGCTAAATGTAATGTAATAAGCTCTTGTGTAGGGTAACATGGTACTATGAGCTCTCTAGTGGGGTAATTTGAGCCCTCTAGTGGGGTAATATGGTACAATGAGCTCTCTAGTGGGGTAATATGTTACTATGAGCTCTCTAGTGGGGTAATATGGTACTATAAGCTCTCTAGTGGGGTAATATGGTACTATGAGCTCTCTAGTGGGGTAATATGGTACTAAGAGCTATCTAGTGGAGTAATATGGTACTATAAGCTCTCTAGTGGGGTAATATGGTACTATGAGCTCTCTTGTGGGGTGATATGGTACTATGAGCTCTCTAGTGGAGTAATATGGTACTATGAGCTCTCTAGTTGGGTAATATGGTACCACACCGCATATTTTATAGCAGTTTCACTTACTGAGCTTGAGATGATCATTCATGCTTTTATTTCATCTCGGCTTGATTACTGCAACTCTATTTTCACCTGTCTCAGCAAGTCGTCCCAGGACCGTCTGCAACTAGTCCAGAACTCTGCTGCAAGGCTGCTGACTAGGTCTAGCAGGTTGTCGCACATCACTCCGATTTTATACTCATTACATTGGCTTCCGATCAATTTCAGGATCAAATTCAAAGTTTTGGTTCTAACTTATAAAGCATTGCATGGTCAAGCACCTGCTTATATATCTGACCTGCTCCATCCGTACACTACAACCAGGCCCCTCAGGTCTTCTAACCAGGGATTACTGGCTGTCCCACGCACTCGCTTAAAAACTAGAGGTGACCGCTCTTTTGAAGCGGTGGCTCCAAACCTGTGGAACGCCCTTCCGATTGTCTTGCGTTCAGCAGTCTCGCTTGAAGCTTTTAAAAAGCAGCTGAAGACGCACTTGTTTACATTTGCTTTTGATTGATGTATGTAATTTTTTGGTGTCATGCTGAAATTGTTGTAATGATTGTTTTTAGTCTTTTTGGTTTTATAACTTAACATGTTTTGTTCAAATGTTTACCAATGTGAAGCACTTTGTGACTTTGTCTGTGAAAGGTGCTATAACAAATAAACTTATTATTATTATTATTTTTGCTCGTTGCATTCAGTGTTTCTTTAAATATTCCCAATGTGATTTGATACCTTATTAACACGTAAATTTCCAGGGAACAAATATTGATCCTTTGTGGACAGACGTGAAATAATTTGTCAGCTGTCTTTTTAACTCTGCTTTCACTTCCTGCTGCTTCCCCTCACAGTGTCAGATACACTAGATTCTTCCATTGCTGAGTGTGTCTGGTGCAACAGAAGAGTTCTGCAATGGTTCTGTGTAGGAAAGCCACGTCACCAGCATAGCTCCGCAGTCCCTGACACCTACAGTGTTATCACAGAAGCACATGCAGATAGGTGGGGGTGTTTGCACCGGAAGGCAAACGGCTTTTCAACCACGAGTTTGCGTACACAAGCAGCTGCGTCCTGAAAGGATGTATTCACATACTGGCCTCTGAGCTCCATGTTTTACTGAAGGACTCCACTAGAGGACGCACCGGAGATCTCACACGTAGAGAACTTCTGGATTTGCATGATGTAAACAAAAACATGGCTAATATCAAGAAGGTTACTATTGATTAGGCTAAGATCTTAAATGGTTATGATCTGTCGCTGTGCAGCAGCAATGACACATGCAGTTTGGTCTCGCTTGCTTCTAATTCTTCTACTGACCACGGATCCTGCCACATCAACACATCCTACCATTTATGTGCATTAATTTCTGAGGACAAACACTCCAAACGGTCGCCAGCCTGTCATAATCCAAAATAACTCATCACTTCATTTACTCAAAAATGACTGGTGAAATCTCATTTAAAGGGGGTTATTGACCATAAAGTCCAAGAAGTGTAATGATTAGGGGATACGTTATACTTATGCCTTATCAACAGTCAGGCCAGGCCTTCTACAAGAGGAAGGTTGCCCCCTGCCTCCTGTCATGGCGGCCCTCCCGATGCCCCTCATCTCTACCTCCTTCTGCTTCATGGATCGTGGTTATCTGGATCATGGTCCATGCCTACTACTCATTACATGAATAATTTCTGTCATATTCATTGAATGTGCTGTAACTCTGTTACGTTGTTCATTCTGGTCACATGACATCTATTGCTTCTGTTCATCCGGGTAGAGGGATCCACCTCTGTTGCTCCCTTGAAGGTTTCTTCCTTTTTTTCCTGATCCGATGTGAGGTCCTGGGACAGGGATGTCGTATGTGTACAGATTGTAAAGCCCTCCGAGACAAATTTGTAATTTGGGGCTATGCAAAATAAATTAATTGAATTGAATTAAAGCACGTGTATGTATTATGTAAATGTATTTTTTGATCTACAACGAGAAGCTCAGAGTCAGAGTTTCTCAACTGATGGAGGAGGTGTAACGTCACAGTGCCCTCTAGTGGACATTTAACGTCCCTGTCTCTTCACTTGAACATCAATATCTCTGTTCAAGTGGTTTTTGATTATTTTTAATGTCCTTGTTGCTGTAAATGAGTAATAATGAATAAACCAGTGAGGATTAACTTGATGAACATTTTCATCATGATGGAGCATGACTTTTCCTACCATAGCTATGCTAATGACACCCGACTGATCCTCTCGTTTCCCCAATCGGAAACACAAGTAGCAGCACGAATCTCTGACTGTCTGACTGACATCTCTCAGTGGATGTCCGCACACCACCTGAAAACTAACCGCCAATCGGCTCGTAGCTCCGTCACTGCTTCTGCCAATCGGCTCGTAGCTCCGTCACTGCTTCTGCCAATCGGCTTGTAGCTCTGTCAGTGCGAGCTAAACACTCAACAAAGTCACGACTATTTGCTAAAAACACATCTTCCAGCTGAGATTGGCTCCAGCGGATCGTGACCCTAAACAGGATAAGCAGTTCAGATAATAGACTCAGGGCGACTGTGGCTCAGTGGTTAGCAGGTCTGACTTTCAGTCAGAGGATCTGATATAACTTATTTATTTCCTGTCATTAATGTTATCACCCTGGAGGCCCCTGCGTCCCCGGGTCACAGTGTTGAGAGAGATGCTGATCCTGAAAAATTATGTTTAACCCCACATGTGGAGGAGACACGCACCCCGAGTTCACACTGAGCTCTGCTCCATGGTCACAGCTCATGTTGTTGGTTCTTTTCCAGATAAGTATGTGTACAGCATGAAGTATGATGGGAAGTATTTCACAATCTGAACCTTCACATCACAAAAGAGATGTACTTTCAAAACCAAAGTTACTGAGTGTTTCACAAAATATCGAACAGACAGGAAGTTCACACAGAAATCACCAGATGTAATGCATACTGTACACAATAAGAAGCTATCCTCTTCTCTCTCCTTCAATGCACATTACTAACTCTACTTCTTCCCAAGAGCCTCTGTGCTTCCTCTCCTCAAGCTTCCATGGATCGTGGCTGTCTGGAGCCGGCCCTGCCTCTTGCCTCTTGCCTCTTGCCTCCTGCCTCTTGCTTCTTGCCTTCTCTTCTTTTTCAGAATTATTTTCATTCATTCTTTTTGTGCGGCCCGGTACCAAGGGACCAGTACCAGGCCATGGCCCGGTGGTTGGGGACCACTGCTCTAGAAGGTGTGAGACTGCAAGGTTCTTTCAGAGGTTGTACTTAAGTGTTTTTTAGGAAGTTGTAGTGGTCCATAAAGACCTTCAGGATGTTCTGAGTGAGTTATGCAGGCTGAAGGTCGGCTGAAGGTCGGCCCTCTGACACAAGGACATGCTGTGACAGATGCAGCTCATGTTTAATCTCTCTGTCACAGTCAGATCTTTGATTAAAAGTTAATGAGCTGAGCGCCAGAGGAATGCAGAGCAGCCAGAGGATGTCCAGCCTCCAGCCTGCAGCAGCAGAACCAGTGTTCAAGGGGTCAGCGAGAGCTCCTATAATCCTCCATTACTGAACACGGCCCACGCATACCTCCAACTACACAGATCATATTTCATCAGCTCAACAACTTCATACAAAAATTCCATCATGATTAATCCATCCTGTGTTTCCTGACATCCGGTCCAGATCAGAGCAGAAGCTTTGGTCCATTTCTACCTAAGGCTTTAGAGAGAGATGGTTATAACTGAGTTTACAATCACGGTTAAATACTGTACTTCACCTGCAGCTGATTACGGCTAGCGGCATGCTAACACGTTCACTTCCCCTGTAAACTGATTACTCCAGGTGAAGTGAACGTGTTAGCATGCCGTTAGCCGTAATCAACTCCAGGTTAAGTGAACGTGTTAGCATGGCGTTCACCTTAATCAGCTCTAGGTGAAGTGAACATGTTAACATGCTGTTCACCGTATTCAGCTACAGATTAAGTGAACGTGTTAGCATGTCGTTAGCCGTAATCAGCTACTGCTGAAGTGAACGTGTTAGCATGCCATTAGCCGTAATCAGCTCCAGGTGAAGTGAACGTGTTAGCATGCCGTTAGCCGTAATCAGCTCCAGGTGAAGTGAACGTGTTAGCATGCCGTTAGCCGTAATAAGATACCTGTGACGTAAACGTGTTAGCATGCCGTTAGCCGTAATCAGCTCTAGGTGAAGTGAACGTGTTAGCATGCCATTAGCTGTAATCAACTCTAGGTGAAGTGAACGTCTTAGCATGCTGTTAGCAGCAGACTGTTCACACTGACATATATCCGCAATGCATCTTCTCTGCATCATTATGTCTTGCACAAAATGTAATATTGTTCAGTATTATTGTTCCAATGATTAATATTTTAGTATCAATACTCACTATTATGAATAGTATAATAGTATTTATAGTATTCATAGTATATATTATATAGTAGTCATAGTATAATAGTATTCATACTACATGGTGTATAGTATTCATAGTATAATAGTATTTGATTTTTCTTTTCAGAATCAGAACCATTTATTGCCATATTTGTTTCAAGGAATTTGTCCTGGTGGAAGGTGCATAACATTTATCAATACACATTTAACAGTAAACAGAGTGCAATATACGGGAATGAATGAATATTTACAATTAAACAGTAGAATATACTTTACATTTAGCTGACGCTTTTATCCAAAGTGACTTACATGATATACAGTATACAGTAGACCGTAGACACAGCAACGGTGAGCAATGAGGGTTAAGTGTCTTGCTCAAGGACACATCTACATGGACTGGCTGAGCCGGGGTTTGAACCACCGACCCTCTGATTGAAAGACTGACTTGCTAACCACTGAGCCACAGTCGCCCATACAAAGATACAAATTAGATAAAGTGTAAGTGTTGTGTGAAAGTGGCGAGCGTATTTAAATAGGCATGAGAGTGTGTGGAGGGGAGTGAACAGTGGGAAATTGTCTGGGGGGGTGACAGAGTCAGTCAAGTCAGTGGGGGACCCGGCCTCTGTTAGGAGGACCCGGGCTCTGTTAATGAGCTCGACTGCAGACGAGAAACAACTGTTGGTGTGGCGTGAGGTCTTGATGGACCGCAGCCTCCTGCCAGAGGGGAGGGACCAGGGTGAGAGGGATCAGCTACAATATTTACATTACATTTCATTTAGCTGACGCTTTTATCCAAAGAGACTTACATGATATACAGTAGACCGTAGACACAGCAACGGTGAGCAATGAGGGTTAAGTGTCTTGCTCAAGGACACAACGACATGGACTGGCTGAGCCGGGGTTTGAACCACCGACCCTCTGATTGAAAGACTGACTTGCTAACCACTGCGCCACAGTCGCCCCGCCCACTTAAGGGTCAAAGGACTTCATGACCACAAAGGTCGGGGCGACGGGCCTGTAGTCATTGAGTCCTGTGATCCTAGGTTTTTTGGGGACAGGGATGATGGTGGAGGCCTTGAAGCAGGCTGGTACATGGCATGTCTCCATTGAGGTGTTGAAGATGTCTGTAAACACCAGGGACAGCTGATCAGCACAATGCTTCAGGGTGGAGAGGGAGACAGAGTCCGGGTTTTACACTACAATTGTAAGCAAAATGATACAAATGTATTTTAATTCGAGTTCATCATTTTCACTTAATTATAAAATATTTAATATAACATCTAGTTATAATATTTAGTGGGAATGTATTCTGTCAACAAACACGGGGTCCATGCAGGGACAGGAGGCGGGGCTTCGCTGGCATTCCAGACGTCCTGCGTCATGACGTCAGCACGGGGAGCTCCTTCTACGCACCCTATTGGTCACTGCGGGTCACATGATCCTCAGCGCGGCGACAGACTGCTATGGGAAGAAGGAAAAAAAACAAAACACTAATCTGAGCTAGACGGCCATCTTTGCTCTGTTCGCCGAGGAGAGAGGACGCAGGCCGGACCTTCAGACCCGGATCGATAACACACCGAGGAGGATCGATAACATCGATCCGGTTCATCTGGTTGTGCAGAACCTGACCAGCTGGTGGTCTCGGGCGGACTGGGCTCCTCTCGGATCCCGGATCACACAGAACCCTGGAACGTGAATACGAGCAGAAAGCTGCAGAAATCAGTCGATCAGTCGATCAATGCGGATCAATGGACACGTGCTGGTCGGGGGGTTTGGGTTAGACTGATACCTGACCGGTCGTCTCCCGGTGGATCTGCTCAGGAAGACAGCTGAAGGTCCGGGTCTACGGTTGTGTCCTCACACAGACCTGCAGCTCACGGTGGTCCCGTTTGGTCCCAGTACTGCGTTAGATGTTTGGACCGGGACCCGGTGCCGGTCCTCGGGGTCCACCATCAGAAACGCAGCTCGTTTGAAAGATTATTGCTCAAATTCAGGATTTGTTGCTGTGGATCCACGATGGGACCAGCGACCAGACTGGCCTTCAGTGTGTTCCTGGTCTCCTGCTCCTCAGGTGAGTCCACCTGGTTGCACTGTATTCACAGAGTACACACACAGTATACACACTGTATGCACACTGTATTCACACTGTACACATACTGTATACACTGTACACACACTGTACACATACTGTATACACACTGTACACACACTGTACACATACTGTATACACACTGTACGCATACTGTATACATACTGTACACATACTGTACACACAGTATACACACTGTATGCATACTGTACACACACTGTACACATACTGTACACACACTGTACACACACTGTACACATACTGTATACACACTGTACACATACTGTATACACACTGTACACATACTGTATACACACTGTACACATACTGTATACACACTGTACACACACTACACACACTGTACACATACTGTACACACACTGTATACACACTGTACACACACTGTACACACACTGTGCATATTGTACACACTAGTAATAATGTACACCCTGTACTACAGTACTCACAGTATTTGTACCCTTTAGTTGGGACCTCGTCACGGATAGATCAGTACTATTGTTATTGATCTTGAACATTAGATTATGATAGTTTATCAACTGACGTTAGGAACATGAAAATCATTAAAGTTTTTCATCTTTTTATAATTGATTGGTCCTCAAGTGATCACTTTGGTGATCTGGATTCAGTGACTCCAAACGCATAGGTCGGGACTCAAAGCTGGGTTAGGGACTCAGAGCTGGGTCAGGACTCAGAGCTGGGTCGGAATCCAAAACGTGGGCGGGGACCCTAAGCGTTGGTCGGAACCCAAAGCGCGGGTCGGGAGCCACCGATGGGTCGGGAAATATATATATGTGTATATACGTAGATGTTATGTACTAACCCCAGAAGACTGTACTAACCCTAGAAGACTGTACTAACCCTAGAAGGCTGTACTAACCCTAGAAGGCTGTACTAACCCTAGAAGACTGTACTAACCCTAGAAGACTGTACTAACCCTAGAAGACTGTACTAACCCTAGAAGACTGTACTAACCCTAGAAGACTGTACTAACCCCAGAAGGCTGTACTAACCCTAGAAGGCTGTACTAACCCTAGAAGGCTGTACTAACCCTAGAAGACTGTACTAACCCTAGAAGGCTGTACTAACCCCAGAAGGCTGTACTAACCCTAGAAGACTGTACTAACCCCAGAAGACTGTACTAACCCCAGAAGGCTGTACTAACCCCAGAAGGCTGTACTAACCCTAGAAGACTGTACTAACCCCAGAAGACTGTACTAACCCCAGAAGGCTGTACTAACCCTAGAAGACTGTACTAACCCCAGAAGGCTGTACTAACCCCAGAAGGCTGTACTAACCCTAGAAGACTGTACTAACCCCAGAAGACTGTACTAACCCCAGAAGGCTGTACTAACCCTAGAAGACTGTACTAACCCTAGAAGGCTGTACTAACCCTAGAAGGCTGTACTAACCCTAGAAGACTGTACTAACCCCAGAAGACTGTACTAACCCCAGAAGGCTGTACTAACCCTAGAAGACTGTACTAACCCTAGAAGACTGTACTAACCCTAGAAGACTGTACTAACCCTAGAAGGCTGTACTAACCCCAGAAGGCTGTACTAACCCCAGAAGGCTGTACTAACCCTAGAAGACTGTACTAACCCCAGAAGACTGTACTAACCCCAGAAGGCTGTACTAACCCCAGAAGGCTGTACTAACCCTAGAAGACTGTACTAACCCCAGAAGACTGTACTAACCCCAGAAGGCTGTACTAACCCTAGAAGGCTGTACTAACCCTAGAAGACTGTACTAACCCTAGAAGGCTGTACTAACCCTAGAAGGCTGTACTAACCCTAGAAGGCTGTACTAACCCTAGAAGGCTGTACTAACCCCAGAAGGCTGTACTAACCCTAGAAGGCTGTACTAACCCCAGAAGACTATGCTCAGTGGCAGACTTTTCTGTGAGAGCAAAAGGCAGCAGTTGCTACTAAAAGGGCGACTGTGGCTCAGTGGTTAGCTAGTTTGACTTTCAATCAGAGGATCGGTAGTTCAATCCCCAGCTCTGCTAGTCCATGTTGATGTGTCCTTGAGCAAGACACTTAACCCTCATTGCTCACCATTGCTGTGTCTACGGCCCACTGTATAACATGTAAGTCACTTTGGATAAAAGCGTCAGCTAAATGTAATGTAATGTAAAATATGTGAACAGCTGTGGGCTTCCAGACCAGTAAATGTTACTGTGTGAAACATAAAGACATTTAAAATACACACCGAGATCAATACTGATATTGATCCAGCAACAGGGACAAATGTCATGATTAGGTCAACTTCTATACATTTGAATTAATCAATTAGTTTTAATTTATTCTTCGTCAATCAACTGTTTTCACGTTCGTGTTCATGCGATGCAACAATGTGACCGATCCATTCTTCTTGGTGTTGATCAGGTGACCAATCCATTCTTCTTGATATTGATCATGTGACCGATCCATTCTTCTTGATATTGATCATGTGACCGATTCATTCTTCTTGATATTGATCATGTGACCGATTCATTCTTCTGACTTTGATTTCTCCTCCTCAGGTGCCATCCTGGGCCGCTCGGACACGCAGAAGTGCATCCACTACAACTACAACCCTTCCTCCTCCTCCTTCGTGGGGTTGGAGAGTCGGGGGAATATCAGCGGGGTGGTCTCCTGCTCTGGAGATAAAGATAAGAGACTTCACTGCTTCGCCACCTGGAAGAATGTATCTGGCGTGGTTCAGGTGGTCAAACAGGACTGCTGGCTGGACGACGTCAACTGTTACGACAAGTACGTGATGACAGAGTCGCCCTGTAGGACAGGCAGCGGGACTATGACTAAGTAGGACAGGCAGCGGGGCTATGGCTACGTAGGACAGGCAGCGGGGCTATGACTACGTAGGACAGGCAGCGGGGCTATGGCTACGTAGGACAGGCAGCGGGACTATGGCTACGTAGGACAGGCAGCGGGGCTATGACTAAGTAGGACAGGCAGCGGGGCTATGACTAAGTAGGACAGGCAGCGGGGCTATGGCTACGTAGGACAGGCAGCGGGACTATGGCTACGTAGGACAGGCAGCGGGGCTATGGCTACGTAGGACAGGCAGCGGGGCTATGACTAAGTAGGACAGGCAGCGGGGCTATGGCTACGTAGGACAGGCAGCGGGGCTATGACTAAGTAGGACAGGCAGCGGGGCTATGGCTAAGTAGGACAGGCAGCGGGGCTATGACTACGTAGGACAGGCAGCGGGGCTATGGCTACGTAGGACAGGCAGCGGGACTATGACTAAGTAGGACAGGCAGCGGGGCTATGGCTACGTAGGACAGGCAGCGGGGCTATGACTAAGTAGGACAGGCAGCGGGGATATGACTACGTAGGACAGGCAGCGGGGCTATGGCTACGTAGGACAGGCAGCGGGGCTATGGCTAAGTAGGACAGGCAGCGGGGCTATGACTACGTAGGACAGGCAGCGGGGCTATGGCTACGTAGGACAGGCAGCGGGACTATGGCTACGTAGGACAGGCAGCGGGGCTATGGCTACGTAGGACAGGCAGCGGGGCTATGGCTACGTAGGACAGGCAGCGGGGCTATGGCTACGTAGGACAGGCAGCGGGGCTATGGCTACGTAGGACAGGCAGCGGGACTATGACTACGTAGGACAGGCAGCGGGACTATGACTAAGTAGGACAGGCAGCGGGGCTATGACTACGTATGACAGGCAGCGGGGCTATGACTACGTATGACAGGCAGCGGGGCTATGACTAAGTACTGATAGTAACACAGTGGAGAGGCTCTAGTTCCAGGTCTGAATAGACATGGGTTCAGACTCTGGAGGACTGAGTATGTTTTCTATAAATGTTCTTCTTCTGCTGACAGGAGTGAATGTGTGGAGCGGAAAGATGCTCCTGAAGTCTTCTTCTGCTGCTGCGAAGGAAGTTTGTGTAACGAAAAGTTCTTCTATAGCCCTGACAGCAACCAGCCGCAGATCCCAAGTAAGTATAGCTTGCTCTATCTAGCTGTCCGTCTGTCTTATGACCTTCTTCTCAAACATAGAACAACTTTATTTTTGGGGCGACTGTGGCTCAGTGGTTAGCAGGTCCGACTTACAATCAGAGGATCGGTGGTTCGATGCCCGGCAACGCTACTCCATGTCGATGTGTCCTTGACATTTAACCCTCATTGCTCACCGTTGCTGTGTCTACGGTCTACTGTATATCGTGTATGTCGCTTTGCATAAAAGCGTCAGCTAAATGAAATGTAATGTCATTTTTCTTAAATAGACATATTTACGTCTGTATGAACCATGTTATTATGTTATTGTAACTTTTATGAATTGAATTTAATCTTTTTTCCCCTCTCTCTGGTCCATAGCAACGAACAAACCAGTGCCTCCGAAGACTCCGGTGCTGACCAGTCTGATGTACTCACTGGTTCCCATCATGGCTCTCACAGCCATCGTTCTGTTCTCCTTCTGGATGTACCGACACCACAAACTGGCCTACCCACCTGTCCTGGTGCCCACGCAGGTGACACGCGCACACACACTCACATGTGCACACATACGCAAACGATCGCACGTACATGCACGTGAACACACACTGAAAAACAGGAAAAGGGTTAGTTGTGATGTGTGTGTGTGGTTGTGTGAGGAACTAATCGTCTGCGTTTTACCGACATCAGATGACGTTTGCAGGACCGAAGGACCAACTTTAGTTAATCACCTTTTTACCACAAAAGAAATATCAGAGGCTGCCAGAACCAGGCCTGCAGAGACCTTTACCTGTATATCAGAACCAGACCTGCAGAGACCTTTACCTGCGTATCAGAACCAGACCTGCAGAGACCTTTACCTGCGTATCAGAACCAGACTTGCAAAGACCTGTATCTGCATACCAGAACCAGACCTGCAGATACCTGTATCTGCATATCAGAACCAGACCTGCAGAGACCTGTATCTGTATACCAGAACCAGACCTGCAGAGACCTGTATCTGCATAGCAGAACCAGACCTGCAGAGACCTGTATCTGCATAGCAGAACCAGACCTACAGGGACCTGTATCTGCATATCAGAACCAGACCTGCAGAGACCTCTATCTGCATACCAGAACCAGACCTGGAGGTACCTGTATCTGCATATGACAACCAGACCTGCAGAGACCTGTATCTGTTTACCAGAACCAGACCTGCAGAGACCTTTACCTGCTAATTAGAACTAGACCTGCAGAGACCTTTACATGCATAGCAGAACCAGACCTGCAGGGACCTGTATCTGCATCGCAGAACCAGACCTGCAGAGACCTGTATCTGCATACCAGAACCAGACCTGCAGATACCTGTATCTGCTTACCAGAACCAGACCTGCAGATACCTGTATCTGCTTATCAGAACCAGACCTGCAGAGACCTGTATCTGAACCAGACCTGCAGAGACCTTTACCTGCTAATTAGAACTAGACCTGCAGAGACCTTTACCTGCATAGCAGAACCAGACCTGCAGGGACCTGTATCTGCATAGCAGAACCAGACCTGCAGAGACCTGTATCTGCATACCAGAACCAGACCTGCAGATACCTGTATCTGCATATCAGAACCAGACCTGCAGAGACCTGTATCTGTATACCATAACCTTACCTGCAGAGACCTTTACCTGCTAATTAGAACTAGACCTGCAGAGACCTTTACCTGCTAGTTAGAACTAGACCTGCAGAGACCTTTACCTGCTAATTAGAACTAGACCTGCAGAGACCTTTACCTGCATACCCGAACCAGACCTGCAGGGACCTGTATCTGCATAGCAGAACCAGATCTACAGAGACTTTTAGCTGCTTTAATTACCTGTCGAACTGCTGCAGATTATTATGAAAGCTGCAGCCAGACATGTAACAGTTTCACACAATAAATAACAATAATGTAATATTAATATATATAAAGATATAAAAATGTTTAACCGTCTTAATCACAGCAAACACTCGGATCCAGTGAATCAGCATATTCTTTGTCTGCTGTCTTCTTTTCTTCATCTTCTTCTCGTCTCTGCAAACTGTTTCTCTCAGCACGCCTTTCATATAATGATTGAGGTAAGAAGATCAAACGCTGCATTATATCCTTATGCTGTGTTCACACCGAACGCGACGCGAAATTTCGCGCCGCATTACTCGCGTGAGTTTACTCGCTCGACTTTATGTGGTTAATTCCCGTCAACGCAAATTCGCTTTAACGCGTCTGAAAGGGGGCGGGGCTTATCTCCGTAAAAACAGTACCGTTTCCCCCATCCACCATTAAACTAACCACTAGTTCTGCTTTAAACGTCTTGTGGAAGTCCCTCTAATGTCGGACCATCAAACGCCCCCGTGTCCGGGTTCATAATATCATCCGTAGCCGCACAACAGCGTCTGAATGACGGCCGCTGCCAGCGCTGCTTCAGGTGGATCAGCAGCCGTTTGATTCAAACCGGCAGGACGGCGGTGATGACGCGCAGAGCTTCTCAACGCTGATTGGCTTTCGCCAAGCGATTTTTCGCCCGAGTTGGAAAATTTCAACTCACGCGAATTTCGCGCCAAACGCGTCTAACGCGCCGCCCGGTGAAATTTCGCGTCTGTCGCAACCAAACGCGTCTGTGCATTGACTTTACATGTAATCTGGTCGCGCGAAAAATTCGCGTCGCGTTCAGTGTGAACACAGCATTACTGCCCTCATTGTTTTGTTCTCCTGTTCTGGGTTTGATTTTGCATCTTTATCCTCAAGCTTGACTTTCGTTACCTTCACACACCTGCTTTTTGGTTTTCTGACACTTTCATTTGTTTATCTTCATTCTCTTTGTTAATGTTGTTTCCATGTATTGATCAGCAGATGCATGATTGATATGAATCTGACAGAAAGCAGGTTGAGCTTCTGTGTTCCTGCAGCGGCTATGTGTTTACTTTCTGAGGTTACATCGTAGTCCCTGAAGTTACATTTTAGGTTACATCGTAGTCCCCAAAGTTACATCGTAGGTAACATCTTAAGTTACATCTTAGGTAACATCGTAGTCTCCGAGGTTACATCTTAGGTAACATCGTAGTCTCCAAAGTTACATCTTAGGTTACATCATAGTTCCGAAAGTTACAACTTAGGTTACATCGTAGTCTCCAAGGTTACATCTTAGGTTACATCGTAGTCCCCAAAGTCACATCTTAGTCACCAACATTACATCCTATGTTACATCGTAGTCCCCGAAGTTACATTTTAGGTTACATCGTAGTTCCGAAAGTTACAACTTAGGTTACATCGTAGTCTCTGAGGTTACATTTTAGGTAACATCGTAGTCTCCGAGGTTACATCTTAGGTTACATCGTAGTCCCCAAAGTCACATCTTAGTCACCAACATTACATCTTAGGTTACGTCGTAGTTCCGAAAGTTACAACTTAGGTTACATCGTAGTCTCCGAGGTTACATCTTAGGTAACATCGTAGTCTCCGAGGTTACATCTTAGGTTACATCGTAGTCCCCAAAGTCACATCTTTGTCACCAACATTACATCCTAGGTTACATTGTAGTCCCCAATGTTACATCGTAGGTAACATCGTAGTCTCCGAGGTTACATCTTAGGTAACATCGTAGTCTCCGAGGTTACATCTTAGGTAACATCGTAGTCTCTGAGATTACATCTTAGGTTACATCGTAGTCCCCAAAGTTACATCTTAGGTTACATCGTAGTTCAGAAAGTTACAACTTAGGTTACATCGTAGTCTCCGAGGTTACATCTTAGGTAACATCGTAGTCTCCGAGGTTACATCTTAGGTTACATCGTAGTCCCCAAAGTTACATCGTGGGTTACATCGTAGTCCCCAAAGTAACATCTTAGTCACCCACATTACATCCTAGGTTACATCGTAGTCCCCGAAGTTACATTTTAGGTTACATTGTAGTCCCCAAAGTTACATCGTAGGTAACATCGTAGTCTCCGAGGTTACATCTTAGGTAACATTGTAGTCTCCGAGGTTACATCGTAGTCCCCAAAGTTACAACTTAGGTTACATCGTAGTCTCCGAGGTTACATTTTAGGTAACATCGTAGGTAACATCGTAGTCCCTGAAGTTACATTGTAGTCTCTGAGGTTACATCGTAGTCCCTGAGGTTACATCGTAGTCCCTGAGGTTACATCGTAGTCCCTGAGGTTACATCGTAGTCCCTGAGGTTACATCGTAGTCTCTGAGGTTACATCGTAGGTTACATCCTAGTCTCTGAGGTTACATTGTAGTCTCTGAGGTTACATCGTAGGTTACATCCTAGTCTCTGAGGTTACATCGTAGTCGTTAGTTTACATCGTAGTCCCTCAGGTTACATTGTAGTCTCTGAGGTTACATCGTAGGTAACATTTTAGTCTCTGAGGTTACATCATAGTCCCTGAGGTTACATCCTAGTCTCTGAGGTGACATCGTAGTCTCTCAGGCTACGTCCCAGTCCCTATGGTTACATTACATTTCATTTAGCTGACGCTTTTATCCAAAGCGACTTACATGATATACAGTGGACCTCGGTGCCTTTCTAAAGCAGCTCTCTGCTCTGCTAAAAGTAGGAGTTGCTCCCTGAAACCTTTAGCCGTGTCCAGTTAGCAACATATGCTAAGGTTAGGTCACAAGTTTAGGTCACACTATGGCCAGCTGGTTCCCAGTCAGCTAAAGGAAGTGAGTGAGTGAAGACATGTAGCTGGAGGGAATGTGGATTCAAATACTTTGAACATGCTGGACAATGTGAACCCCTGAACCTCTCAGTGGATCCAGAGATGTGAACCATACCTTCAGACATCACTGCTCACCTGGTTCATGGAGCCATCGACAGAAACACGTTACGATATTCAATCACTCGTGTTTTTATATCCGGGTCAGACTGACTCACTCATGTGTGTCCATGTTTGTGTTGCAGGACCCCGGCCATCTGCCCCCCTCGCCCCTGCTGGGCCATAAGCCACTGCAGTTACTGGAGGTTAAAGCCAGGGGGCGCTTCGGCTGTGTGTGGAAGGCTCGGCTACTCAGCGAATACGTCGCTGTCAAGATCTTTCCCATCCAGGTCTGTCCCAGCTGCCTCGACGCGCACACACACTCACACTCACACACACACACACACACACACACATCCAGTCGTGTCAGCATCACTATGTTGAGGGTCACAGCTCGTGTGACCTTTGACTTTCTTTGTTGACCTCCAGGACAAACAGTCGTGGCAGAACGAGTTTGAGATCTTCAGCCTGAACGGAATGAGACATGAAAATCTGCTGCAGTTCATCGGAGGAGAGAAGAGAGGAAGTCACCTGGACCTGGAGCTGTGGCTCATCACGGCCTACCACGAGAAGGTAACGCACACACACACACAGAGACACGAAGACAGAGACACACACACACACACACACAGTATTACGGCTCTGGTTATGAAAGTTCATCATAATCATAGTTAATTTAGTTGAATCAATACAACAACAATAAAGAACCTTGTTCTTGGATGCAGAGCGATCAGCTGTATGATCTGGTGAATGAAAGATGAATCACACTGTTGTCTGACTGGAGATGAGATGCAGATCTCAGGTTCGCTCAGTGTGTCATGTGACACCGTGAAGTCACGGGACGTGTTCTGTGCTTAGGGTTCTCTCACAGACTACCTGAAGGCCAACGTCCTCTCCTGGTCTGAGCTGTGTGTCATCGCTCAGTCCATGTCTCGAGGCCTGGCCTACCTGCACGAAGACATACCGGGACACAAGGACGGACACAAGCCTGCCATCGCACACAGGTACACACACACACACACACACACACACACACACACACACACACACACACACACACACTGGTTTCTCACACACTGGTTTTTTTCAGGGACTTTAAGAGTAAGAATGTGCTGCTGAAGTCGAATCTGACCGCTTGCATCGCTGACTTCGGCCTCGCGCTCCGGTTTGAGGCGGGAAAATCACCTGGAGACACACACGGACAGGTGAGCCCACCTGAGACAGGACACCTGTTACTCTCAGTGTTAGCTGGAAAGTGAAACAATCACTTCGATCAGAGTCACTGATCAGTAATCAATAAACTGAGCACAAAGAGTGTGTGGTAAAATCAGAGTGCACACTGTAATTATCAGAGTGAACTGTTTATTTGTCAGTGTGTGTCACTGACAGTGTAGTGTGTGATACTGGTGAATTCTAAACTTTAATCACAAACTATTATATAAAAAAGATATGAAGAGAATAAAATGTTTCTCTTCATCAAAAGCATTACAATGTAGGGGACCGTTTATTATGATATATTATGATATTTATTATTCACTCAATTGTCCAGTAAGCAAAGCTTCGTGTTAATGGCAGACAGGAACCACCATCCCGGTCTGGGGCCAGACTCTCAAACCCCATGTGTTTGTGTGCAGGTGGGGACCAGGAGGTACATGGCCCCGGAGGTCCTGGAGGGGGCCATTAACTTCCAGAGAGACGCTTTCCTGAGGATAGACATGTACGCTGTGGGTCTGGTTCTGTGGGAGCTCGCCTCACGCTGCAAAGCTGCCGACGGTAAGGACACCCCCAGACTGGAGGGGGACGCTTGAAACTGGATCCATATCCCCCCTTGAATTAATGAGAAGCTGTCCCAACTTTGTCTGATGGTCCCCCTTCTCTCTGATCCAGTTCAAGTGGTCTCTGTGTGTCTTTATAATAATAATAATAATGTTTGAATTTTATGTAGCGCTTTTCAGGGCACTCAAAGACACAAAGACGGTGGTCTCTGTGTGTCTATATGTGTCTGTTGTGGTCTCTGATGGTCCCCCTTCTCTCTGATCCAGGTCCAGTGGTCTCTGTGTGTCTATATGTGTCTGTTGTGGTCTCTGATGGGCCCCCTTCTCTCTGATCCAGGGCCTTTGGACGAGTACATGCTGCCGTTTGAGGAGGAGGTGGGTCAGCATCCGTCTCTAGAGGACATGCAGGAGGTGGTGGTTCACAAGAAGCTGAGACCGACTTTGA
>CM042234.1:0-75000 GCA_023566465.1 Cottus gobio | reverse complement strand
CTGCAGTTTGTAAATATGAATGTTGATTTATCATGAGTGAGTTTTTAAATACTTTATATTGCTAATATGACAATGTGTGCGTGTCTGCCCCTCCATACCTGCTGGTGCTCATCATGACATAGCTATGACATCATCATGACATCATTGTCCAGTTTTCTATTAAAATGTTTTATTTCTGTTTATTTGGTTCTTTCATTTTTTTCTGTTTTCTGTTTGGAATCAAAACTGAAAAGAGATAATCATCTGGAGGGACGGGGCAGTACTTAATTTTATTTATTTATATATATATATTATATATTTTATTCATAACCGTTTTAGTCAGAGCTGAAGAGTCTGTATTAGTCATTAAGGTTTTTCACTTGAAACAACCTGTAAAAAGATTATTATCCTTATCCTGCTGGACTTGTGTTTTCATTCTGCACTGAAAATAAAGAAATATATAATCAATACATGAAAGCAGCAGTTTAATGCTCAGAAGTTACTTTTATTTGTTTCACAGTAAACGGTGTGTTCAATGTCTGTTGGACTCTTCAGAGCTTTGAGGGTTTGTACCCTCATCTCTTCCACCTGTCTTCTCTTCTTCCTCCTCTGCTCGTCATCCTGTCTCCTCTTCGTCCTGTGCTCTTCATCTCGTCGTCTCTTCTTCCACTGCTCTTCCTCCTGTCTGCTCTTCCTCCTCTGCTCATCCTCTTCCTCGTTTTGATCAACTTAATAGATTCTTCATACAATGTTGGCCACAGGAGCTGCGTGCGCACTTCTACGTCTCGCGTGTTTATCGTCGTATGCCGCGGTGGCTGATGGGATTGCACCGCCGCTGGTGTGGAAATGTCCGCCATGTTTTCCACGGTGCATCGTCCCGTAAAAGCCGCTCATCGATGAGTCCTCCCGCCGGTTACCGGAGCAGCTAATACCGATGAGCTCACGCGGAAACGTTATCGGTGCGGATTCGTGCGGGACCCACGTGCCCCTCGGATTGGCGCTGATTTGGCGCAAACCATGAGTAAACTCTCGTTCCGGGCGCGCGCGCTGGACGCCGCCAAACCGCTCCCGGTGTACCGGAGCAGAGACCTGCCGGACCTCGCGGACTGCGGGTCCATCAACCGGGCTGTCCCGCAGATGCCCACCGGGATGGAGAAGGACGAGGAGCTGGTACGTGTTTAACTAGCGGCGCTGTGGCGGGATTCATGACGTGTTTACGTTCAGCGGTACGCTGTGTACGTACCGGCTACGTCAACAGCGTAGCATCGCGCGTTATCATAGAACTAGCAGCTAGCTTATAGTGCTACTGGTCAGTAGTGTGTATATGTCCATGTGTATATATGTATATGTGTGTATGTGCATGTATATATGTCTATGTGTATATGTATATATGTATATGTGTATGTGTATATGTCTATATGTGTGTATATGTGCATGTGTATATGTATATATGTGCATGTGTATATGTCTATATGTGCATGTGTATATGTCTATATGTGTGTATATGTGCATGTGTATATGTCTATATGTGCATGTATATGTGTCTATATGTGTCTATATGTGTATATGTCTATATGTGTGTGTAAAAAATACACAACAGCGGCAACAGCAGCAGCAGCGGCGCGACTGTCGCGACACTGCGGGTGTGGGACAAGAATCGCAACCTTAAATTGCTTACACAAAACTCTTGATCAGCATTTGTTTATTGTTGTCGTTCATTTAAACCGCTATGCGCAGAGAGCGCGACGGTGCGGGAGAGAGAGAAAGAGTGCGTGCGAGCGAGAGGTCCGCGGTCTTGGCCATTAGTTCATTTAATTATTTTTGTGTAGGTAATATGTTTTAAACTTAAATAAATTACCTATACAAGTAGTTATGTCTCGTTGTATTAATTTGTCCTGTTATTGACGTGCCTAATGCGCAACTTCGAATATTCGAATATGTTCGAATATGTTCGAATATGTGTTTTTTTAAAGGGAATATTCGAACGTCATTTTTGATCAATTTTGACAGCCCTAATATGTGTATATATGTCTATATGTGCATGTGTATATGTCTATATGTAATGTAATGTATATGCATGTATGTGTGTATATGTCTATATGTGCATGTATGTGTCTATATGTGCATGTGTATATGTGCGTGCATGTGTCTATGTGCATGTATGTATATACAGTTAGGTCCATAAATATTTGGACATTGACACATTTTTCATTATTTTGGCTCTGTACACCACAACAATGGAGTTGTAATGAAAAAATCAAGATGTGCTTTAAGTGCAGACTTTCAGCTTTAATTTGAGGGTATTTACATCCAAATCAGGTGAACGGTGTAGGAATTACAACAAATTCAAATGTGGCCACCCTCTTTTTAAGGGACCAAAAGTAATTGGACAAATTAATATAATCATAAATCTAATTGTCACTTTTAATACTTTGTTGAAAATCCTTTGCAGTCAATGACAGCCTGAAGTCTGGATTCCATAGACATCACCAGACGCTGGGTTTCGTCCCTGGTGATGCTCTGCCAGGCCTCTACTGCAACCGTCTTCAGTTCCTGCTGGTTCTTGGGGCATTTTCCCTTCAGTTTTGTCTTCAGCAAGTGAAATGCATGCTCAATTGGATTCAGGTCAGGTGATTGACTTGGCCATTGCAGAACATTCCACTTCTTTGCCTTAAAAAACTCCTTGGTTGCTTTCGCAGTATGCTTCGGGTCATTGTCCATCTGCACTGTGAAGCGCCGTCCAATGAGTTCTGAAGCATTTGGCTGAATATGAGCAGATAATATTGCCCGAAACACTTCCGAATTCATCCTGCTACTTTTGTCAGCAGTCACATCATCAATAAATACGAGGGAACCAGTTCCATTGGCAGCCATACATGCCCACGCCATAACACTACCTCCACCATGCTTCACTGATGAGGTGGTATGCTTTGGATCATGAGCAGTTCCTTTCCTTCTCCATACTCTTCTCTTCCCATCATTCTGGTACAAGTTTATCTTCGTCTCATCTGTCCATAGGATGTTCTTCCAGAACTGTACAGGCTCTTTTAGATGTTTTTTGGCAAACTCTAATCTGGTCTTCCTGTTTTTGAGGCTCACCAATGGTTTACATCTTGTGGTGAACCCTCTGTATTTACTCTGGTGAAGTCTTCTCTTGATTGTCGACTTTGACACAGATACACCTACCTCCTGGAGAGTGTTCTTGATCTGGCCAACTGTTGTGAAGGGGTTTTTCTTCACCAGGGAAATGATTCTTCTGTCATCCACCACAGTTGTCTTCTGTGGTCTTCCAAGTCTTTTGGTGTAGCTGAGCTCACCAGTGCGTTCTTTCTTCTTAAGAATGTACCAAACAGTTGATTTGGCCACACCTAATGTGTCTGCTATCTCTCTGATGGTTTTGTTTTGATTTTTCAGCCTAATGATGGCTTGCTTCACTGATAGTGACAGCTCTTTGGACTTCATTTTGAAAGTTGACCGCAACAGATTCCAAACACCAATACCACACCTGAAATGAACTCTAGACCTTTTATCTACTCCTTGTAAATTAAATAACGAGGGAATTACACACACCTGACCTTGAAACAGCTGATCAGCCAATTGTCCAATTACTTTTGGTCCCTTAAAAAGAGGGTGGCCACATTTGAATTTGTTGTAATTCCTACACCGTTCACCTGATTTGGATGTAAATACCCTCAAATTAAAGCTGAAAGTCTGCACTTAAAGCATCATCTCTGTACATCTGTACACCACAACTCCATTGTTGTGGTGTACAGAGCCAAAATAATGAAAAATGTGTCAATGTCCAAATATTTATGGACCTAACTGTATTTGTATATGTCTATACATGTATGTATATATGTGTGTGTATATATGCATGGGTCTCACCTGTGTTTCTCTGGCTGTGCTTCAGGAGCACCACCTGCAGAGGGCAATCTCAGCCCAGCAGGTGTTCAGGGAGAAGAAGGAGAACATGGGGATCCCTGTACCTGAAGCCAACAGCAACACCACCTACTACGACCGCCTGTACAGGGGAGACCTGCAGGTCCCCCAGCAGCTGCTCCACATCCAGCGTGAGTAGTACACCACAATGTATCTGAATGCCTGGACCTGGATCAGGACTATAGTTGTCTACATTGTTGTGTTCAGGTTCATCAGTTCCATGTTTGTGGTCCTGCAGGTCTGGACCTGGATCAGGACTATAGTTGTCTACATTGTTGTGTTCAGGTTCATCAGTTCCATGTTTGTGGTCCTGCAGCTCTAGGTCTGGACCTGGATCAGCCAGACTACGACATGGACTCAGAGGACGAGATGCTGCTCATCAGGCTCAACAGAAAGATGGAGATCAGACCTCTGCAGTTTGAGACCATGGTGGACCGACTAGAGAAGGCCACGACCCACCAGGTAACACACACACACACACACACACACACACACACACACACACACCCACCAGGTATATTTATTTAAGTATACATATTTATTTACATATTATTTGTATACATATATTTGTATAGAGAGAGAGACTCAAGCGAAGGGGGACAGGCTGTCTGGGTCTTGATCAACAGACATCTTTATCACTTTGAATGAGTTTTCAGCGTCTCCTCCGGTCTCGTCAGCTGGTCTCTGTGGTTCTGGTCTGTCCTCAGCTGGTCTCTGGTTCTGGTTCTGTCCTCAGCTGGTCTCTCTCTCGGAGGCGAAGCAGCTGCTGAACGAGGACGAGTACCTGCTGAAGTCGGTGTACGACTACTGGGTGAGGAAGAGGAGGACCGGTCCAGGCCCGCCGCTGACGCCTCACATCAGACAGGAGAGAAGAGACGGGTCCAGCAGCGACGCCTACGTGGCCTTCAGGCGCAGGACGGAGAAGATGCAGACCAGGAAGGTGCGTCCCCCTTCACCAGGTGGACTTCAGGGTGACCTGCTGGTCCGCCATGTTGCTCTCACGGATGTTGGAGCTGTTAACGACTCCCAGTGGACACATTGAGTATTGAGAATCTTTTTTCATTCCTTAGCTTAGTCGTATCACTGCTAATAAACTTGATGCAACTAAACTAATGAATGTGTTAATGAAACACTGGAGTAAACATCTGAATATACTATTTATTATGTATTTCATATTTGATGGGTTTAAACAGTGTTTGTAACCACATGGAGACACGTAAGAGGTCTAGAAGGCTTCTGTGTGATGGGGTGAGATAAAAACTATTAGTTTATAGTGAGATAACTAATATTAGTTAGATTAAAGTGAGATAAAAACTATATTAGTTAGATTATAGTGAGATAAAACCTAAACTTTCACAGAAAACGTCTGGTATATTTTAGACTCTTAAACTGTTGAGGTCCGAATGAGTTTTATGATGACTAGAGAGTCGTTAAGTTTGTTCTCTTTAATAATAATAATAATAATAATAATAATATGTATTTCAGAACCGTAAGAACGACGAGGCGTCGTACCAGAAGATGCTGAGGCTGAGGAGAGAGTTCAGCCGGACCGTCAGCATCCTGGAGATGATCAAGAGGAGAGAGAAGTCCAAGAGAGAGCTGCTGCACCTCACCCTGGAGGAGGTGGAGAGGAGGTGAGGGGGGAGAGACAAAGGGCTCACCCTGGAGGAGGTGGAGAGGAGGTGAGGGGGGAGAGACAAAGGGCTCACCCTGGAGGAGGTGGAGAGGAGGTGAGGGGGGAGAGACAAAGGGCTCACCCCGGAGGAGGTGGAGAGGAGGTGAGGGGGGAGAGACAAAGGGCTCACCCTGGAGGAGGTGGAGAGGAGGTGAGGGGGGAGAGACAAAGGGCTCACCCTGGAGGAGGTGGAGAGGAGGTGAGGGGGGAGAGACAAAGGGCTCACCCTGGAGGAGGTGGAGAGGAGGTGAGGGGGGAGAGACAAAGGGCTCACCCTGGAGGAGGTAGAGAGGCTTTTTTAGTTTGGTCTGGAGGTCTGAAGTCTGATGTTTTGTGTTCTCAGGTATCGGATGGAAGATTTCAATGGACAAACTCTCAGAGAGGTTTCACTCCCTCTGGTGGAGAAACCAGCGTACAGCACCCCAGTTACACTGAAAAGACACAGAACTGACATCAAGGTACTGAGTCTCCATCCATGTGAAGTTACCCCTCATGAGTTAGTCTCCTTCATAGAACACAGGTTACCTTCTGTTGTCACATGTGAAGCTGTGTGTGTGTGTATATATGTGTGTGTATATATATATATATTTTTTTTTAATTTATTTTTATTTACAAGTGTCATGTTCAGAGTGTGTTTCAGAAGAAGCTGGTCCTGGTAGCAGACAAGCTTCCCTTCGACCTCCTGCGACCGCAGAAGAACCCGAGGCGGGACAGAGTCCGTCCTCCACAGAGGCGTCCCTGTCGGCCGCCCGGCCCCTTCACCGTCAACAAGGCCGACATCCAGCAGTACGACTTCCACAGCTCTGGAGAGGACAGCCCTCCGCCTCCACTGGTCAGCACCACCACTGAACCATACATCAATATTATAACTCAGCACCATGAGTTATAATGCTTTGTATTGGTAACACCACATGATCATATAATATTAACACCACGGTATCATATGACATAATGTTCATGTCTCTTCAGTCTCCTCCGTCTTCACCTGATGAAGAAGAAGAAAATAATCCTGATGGAGATTATGTCTTCAGGAGAAAAGCTGGTTGTCAGTATCTCTCAGTGAGTTCCTCCCCTTTTGCTTTACACTGACTTAGTGCTACTAGTACTATTACTGCTCCTGTAGGTAATAGTACTATTACTATTCATGTCTGAGACTTGAACCTGATCAATACCTTTCATGTCTGAGACTTGAACAACAATACACAACAACAACTGTTTGTGTTTGTTTGTTTCTGCAGCCGGGGACAAAGCAGCCGGGTGAAGACGATCGTCCAGGGCTCCTCCCTCCTCTCCGTCACTTCCTGGCTGAACTGGTTCTGCCTCCTCATTGGACGGGACTGAGCCGCCGCAGGATAGGCCGGGGGGGCAGGTAGCTCCATCTCCTGACCTCTCACACTCATCGCAGTCTTCATCAGTAAAGCTGAAGCCCTTTCTCCGTCTCTCTCTGATCAGGATCCTCCTGGACCGAGCCTCCTTAGGTCTTGATCCAGTACTGAAGCAGCTGGACTCTTTAACACATCCAGTCTGCAGGATCAGACCCAGGACCAGTAATGACCCATCAACACTGGACCAGAAACCCCCCCTGACCTCAGGAGGCACCACCCCCTCTCTGACTGACGTCCTGAGCAACATCCAGACTCTGAGGAGGTTCTGCTTCAGACCCAGACCGGTTCAGGGCCTGAGGGAAGGCGGCACAAGGACCACAGAGTCCTCTATGGAGAACAACAGAGTAACCTGTTGCCTCTCACCTGGCAATAACTCAGGTGAGCTTTGAGGCCGGTTCAGTCAACCCCGACTCCATCTTCAGCCTTTTCCTAGTGATCCACTTGTAGCTGGTGAGGAAAGTCTGTCTGGCTGTAGTGGAAGACCGGGAGTCTTGATCCATCAGTTCAGATCCGGTCAGTACGTCTGTGTGTGCGGACTAAACCAGACTACTCTACACCAGACTACACCAGACTACACTAAACCAGACTACACTACGTCAGACTACGCCAGACTACCCTACACCAGACTACACTCCGCCAGACTATGCTACACCAGACTACACTACATCAGACTACACCAGACTACACTAAACCAGACTACGCCAGACTACACTACATCAGACTACACTACATCAGACTACACTACGGCAGACTACACTACGGCAGACTACACTGTCAGACCAGACTACGTCAGATTACACTCCACCAGACTACGTCAGACTACACTACGTCAGACTACTTCAGACTACACTACACCAGACTACACTCCGTCAGACCAGACTACACTACGTCAGACTACACTACGTCAGACTACACTACGTCAGACTACACTACGTCAGACTACACTACGTCAGACTACGTCAGACTACACTACGTCAGACTACACTACGCCAGACTACACTACGTCAGACTACACTACGTCAGACTACGCCAGACTACACTACGTCAGACCAGACTACGTCAGATTACACTACACCAGACTACACTACGTCAGACCAGACTACGTCAGATTACACTACGTCAGACTACACTACGTCAGACTACTTCAGACTACACTACGTCAGACTACGTCAGACTACACTACGTCAGACTACACTACGTCAGACTACACTACGCCAGACTACACTACGCCAGACTACACTACGTCAGACTACACTACGTCAGACTACACTACGTCAGATTACACTACACCAGACTACACTACGTCAGACTACACTACGTCAGACCAGACTACGTCAGATTACACTACACCAGACTACACTACGTCAGACCAGACTACGTCAGATTACACTACACCAGACTACACTACGTCAGACCAGACTACGTCAGACTACACTACGCCAGACTACACTACGTCAGACTACTTCAGACTACACTACGTCAGACTACACTACGTCAGACTACACTACGCCAGACTACACTACGCCAGACTACACTACGTCAGACTACACTACGCCAGACTACGTCAGACTACACTACGTCAGACTACACTACGTCAGACTACGCCAGACAACACTACGTCAGACTACGCCAGACTACACTACTTCAGACTACACTACGCCAGACTACACTACGCCAGACTACACTACGTCAGACTACACTACACCAGACTACTTCAGACTACACTACGTCAGACTACTTTAGACTACACTACGTCAGACTACTTCAGACTACACTACGTCAGACTACGCCAGACTACACTACACCAGACTACACTACGTCAGACTACACTACACCAGACTACACTACGTCAGACTACACTACACCAGACTACTTCAGACTACACTACGTCAGACTACTTTAGACTACACTACGTCAGACTACTTCAGACTACACTACGTCAGACTACTTCAGACTACACTACGTCAGACTACTTCAGACTACACTACGTCAGACTACGCCAGACAACACTACGCCAGACTACACTACGCCAGACTACACTACGCCAGACTACACTACGCCAGACTACACTACGCCAGACTACACTACAACAGACTACGTCAGACTACGCCAGACTACTTCAGATTACACTCCACCAGACTACGTCAGACTACACTACGGCAGACTACGCCAGACTACACTACGTCAGACTACTTCAGACTACACTACACCAGACTACACTCCGTCAGACCAGACTACACTACGTCAGACTACACTACGTCAGACTACACCAGACTACACTACGTCAGACTACACTACACCAAACTACACTACGTCAGACTACACTACGTCAGACTACACTACGTCAGACTACACTACGTCAGACTACACTACGTCAGACTACACTACGCCAGACTACACTACGCCAGACTACACTACGTCAGACTACTTCAGACTACACTACGTCAGACTACTTCAGACTACACTACGTCAGACTACACTACGTCAGATTACACTACACCAGACTACACTACGTCAGACCAGACTACGTCAGATTACACTACACCAGACTACACTACGTCAGACCAGACTACGTCAGACTACGTCAGACTACACTACGTCAGACTACACTACGTCAGACTACACTACGTCAGACTACACTACGTCAGACTACACTACGTCAGACTACGCCAGACTACACTACGTCAGACTACGCCAGACTACACTACTTCAGACTACACTACGCCAGACTACACTACACCAGACTACACTACGTCAGACTACACTACACCAGACTACACTACGTCAGACTACACTACACCAGACTACTTCAGACTACACTACGTCAGACTACTTTAGACTACACTACGTCAGACTACTTCAGACTACACTACGTCAGACTACGCCAGACTACACTACGTCAGACTACGCCAGACTACACTACGTCAGACCAGACTACTACATATTACACTACGCCAGACTACACTACACCAGACTACGTCAGACTATGCCAGACTACTTCAGACTACACCAGACTACGTCAGACTACGCCAGACTACTTCAGACTACACTACGTCAGACTACGGCAGACCAAAGGAATCGCTTCAGTGAGGATTAACCAACGGCTGTGGATGAGAAGGAGACGTAGTTCTTCTAGACTGATACGGTCTGAGAGTAGTCTGCATTGCTCAACCGCTGGATCAGCAACACAACATGCTAACGCCACAGATGACCACAGGGACATGGAAATCAAACCCAGCTCCCTCTTTGGAGGCACAATAGACACAATAGCAGAAGGACTCCTTCACATTGGCATATGCCCGAAGGAGAACTGACTTCCTCGTGTGCATACGGTTCATCCCTGATGAGTTAAATGTTGTCATTCAGCTTTTCCTAGTTTATTAAACTGATACTTGCATGAAGAATGTGTTCCTGTCAAAGAAAACATTTTATTTCTCTGTCTGCATTTGTTATTTTTTGTTGCTGCATCAGTTCTATTGATGTGAAAGTATCACTTCAGATGTTTCACGACTTCTGTAAAAGTTTTAAGAAATGAAACCAACAAGTTAAATAACTTATTTTAAGTCCAGTCTCCGGCTGAGACGGTCACGGGTTCTGCTCCCCGCGTGGACCACCTGTGTTTTTACATGTCTTCTCCCTGTGTGCCAGCAGGGGGCATCACAGAGGAGCAGTACCACAGTCATCAGCGGCAGCTCATCCAGATGCAGAAGCAACAGCTGGAGAAGATGCAACTACAGAACACTGTTTTATATAGACTCACGGCACCGTACGGAACACAGGTAAATATATATATATTTATATGAATTTTATTTATTTATTATTATTGAATAAAACCCTGTCCTGATCTATCTAGTCCAGTGAGTGCAGTTCGAAGACTTTGGACTCGGCCAGCGCTCAGTTTGCAGCTTCGGCTGTGATCAGCGCTCCTCCTCCTCTTGCTCGTGGTCACATCAACAGTGAGAACAAATCCTACAAGGCCACCGTCAACGGAGTCCTCCATTCTTCAGGTGAGCCACCTCACTCACCTGCATGAGGCTCGCAGGGTTAACCGATGCTTTAGAGGAGCACTTTATGAACATGAATTAACAGGCTTAGGGGTTAGGGTTAGCACGTAACACAAAACCAACAAGGTGTGTGGATAAGAGTGAGTCAACAATAACAACAACTCAAATCTATAAGCCGAACCAATTGTAACCCTAGGATCTATTTTAAATGTGTACAATGATATGAATATTGTTTATGTAGCACCTTGTATTCAGTCTTTGATGATGATGAACTCTTCCTCAGGTCCATCCAGGCCTCTGTACTCTTCCTCCTCGTCTCTCAGCCAGTTGGGGCTTTCAGATCGGGGGTCACTCTCCTCCTCTTCCTCCTCCTCCTCCTTCCCTCAGTCCCTGCCCAACCAGAGGAACCAGATGGGATCGGTCTCCCCCGCTCACCCCCACATTGCTCGACCCTCCGCCCCCCCAACGTCTGCCTTAAAGCTTGCCAGTCTCGACAGAGTGCCCAAAGTCTCCACCGCCAGGTAAACACCTCCTACACACACCTGTACTACACTCACCTATACTACACTCACCTGTGCTACACACACCTGTACTACACTCACCTGTGCTACACACACCTCACCGATCCAGGAGCTGGAGATCCGGTTCCATTAGAATCACCGTTTTAGAACCTGCCGCCGTCATGGCTGGTGGAGAGGAAGGGATGTCTTGAGTGATGTCTTTTTTTTAAAATATCTCACAGAGACTCTCATGAGTCGGAGAGACCTTTGAACGGACTGTCAGAGACAACGCTCCCCATGGAGGTCACATGACACCTCCCCCTGCTCCTCTTCCCATCACCCGCTGCTCCTCCTCAGTGACCGGTGAATGTGACGCGCCCTGACCTCCAGAAAAAAAAATGGTGTCAGAATCAGAACATTTTACTTAATAATTGTTATTATTATTGTTGTACAGTTTATAAATGTCTTTGATTTGAAATAGTTTTTGTTTATTTCATCAGTTTAGTTTCTAAAGCAGATTATCATGTGACTCCAGAACTGGTTGGTTCACAGGAAGCCTTGTATCTGTATCTTGGCTCTGATTGGTCCATGAGGAGTCTGTATCTTATTTATTTCTCATGTTTACATTTTGTATTTCTTTAAAATCAGAACGTGAGTCTTGATTTTGTTTTGCTTTTTCCCAAAGATGGAAAACTGATTTCAAAGATTTAAAGATGATACTTGATATTTTTTTAATGTTTGTTAAATAATTTCTTCATGGCCTTCTGATAATTTGAACCCACATTAAAATCTGAAAATGAGACATTGATCTGCAGCTGCAACACAACGTTTTTTATATTTTTAAACTGTGTGTGTGTGTGTGTGTGTGTGTGTGTGTGTGTGTGTGTGTGTGTGTGTGTGTGTGTGTGTGTGTGTGTGTGTGTGTGTGTGTGTGTGTGTGTGTGTGTGTGTGTGTGTGTGTGTGTGTGTGTGTGTGAGACTCTGTTTCATTATAAAACGCTGATAAATAAAAATGCATTGACAGACAAACTTTCTGTTAGTTTTATTTTTGTTTGTAAATGAATGAAAAAAGAAAATGATTCTCACAGCTTCACTGAAGCTTTGAGCCTCATCGCTAATATGAGAAGACTATCTCCTTCACAATCAGGACGTGACGTGACCGGGTCCCCAACACCAAGGTCCACCATGGTTAGCAGGTGAAGGGTAGAGAGCAGGGGTTAGCAGGTGAAGGGTAGAGAGCAGGTGAAGGGTAGAGAGCAGGGGTTAACAGGTGAAGGGTAGAGAGCAGGGGTTAGCAGGTGAAGGGTAGAGAGCAGGGGTTAACAGGTGAAAGGTAGAGAGCAGGGGTTAACAGGTGAAGGGTAGAGAGCAGGGGTTAACAGGTGAAGGGTAGAGAGCAGGGGTTAACAGGTGAAGGGTAGGGAGCAGGGGTTAGCAGGTGAAGGGTAGAGAGCAGGGGTTAGCAGGTGAAGGGTAGAGAGCAGGGGTTAACAGGTGAAAGGTAGAGAGCAGGGGTTAACAGGTGAAGGGTAGAGAGCAGGGGTTAACAGGTGAAGGGTAGAGAGCAGGGGTTAACAGGTGAAGGGTAGGGAGCAGGGGTTAACAGATGAAGGGTAGAGAGCAGGGGTTAACAGGTGAAAGGTAGAGAGCAGGGGTTAACAGGTGAAAGGTAGAGAGCAGGGGTTAGCAGGTGAAGGGTAGAGAGCAGGGGTTAACAGGTGAAGGGTAGAGAGCAGGGGTTAACAGGTGAAGGGTAGAGAGCAGGGGTTAACAGGTGAAGGGTAGAGAGCAGGGGTTAGCAGGTGAAGGGTAGAGAGCAGGGGTTAGCAGGTGAAAGGTAGAGAGCAGGGGTTAACAGATGAAGGGTAGAGAGCAGGGGTTAACAGGTGAAAGGTAGAGAGCAGGGGTTAGCAGGTGAAGGGTAGAGAGCAGGGGTTAACAGGTGAAGGGTAGAGAGCAGGGGTTAACAGGTGAAGGGTAGAGAGCAGGGGTTAACAGGTGAAGGGTAGAGAGCAGGGGTTAGCAGGTGAAGGGTAGAGAGCAGGGGTTAACAGGTGAAGGGTAGAGAGCAGGGGTTAACAGGTGAAGGGTAGGGAGCAGGGGTTAACAGGTGAAGGGTAGAGAGCAGGGGTTAGCAGGTGAAGGGTAGAGAGCAGGTGTTAGCAGGTGAAGGGTAGAGAGCAGGGGTTAGCAGGTGAAGGGTAGAGAGCAGGGGTTAACAGGTGAAGGGTAGAGAGCAGGGGTTAACAGGTGAAGGGTAGAGAGCAGGGGTTAACAGATGAAGGGTAGAGAGCAGGGGTTAACAGATGAAGGGTAGAGAGCAGGGGTTAACAGGTGAAGGGTAGAGAGCAGGGGTTAGCAGGTGAAGGGTAGAGAGCAGGGGTTAACAGGTGAAGGGTAGAGAGCAGGGGTTAGCAGGTGAAGGGTAGAGAGCAGGGGTTAGCAGGTGAAGGGTAGAGAGCAGGGGTTAGCAGGTGAAGGGTAGAGAGCAGGGGTTAACAGGTGAAGGGTAGGGAGCAGGGGTTAACAGGTGAAGGGTAGAGAGCAGGGGTTAACAGGTGAAGGGTAGGGAGCAGGGGTTAACAGGTGAAGGGTAGAGAGCAGGGGTTAGCAGGTGAAGGGTAGAGAGCAGGGGTTAACAGGTGAAGGGTAGAGAGCAGGGGTTAACAGGTGAAGGGTAGAGAGCAGGGGTTAACAGGTGAAGGGTAGGGAGCAGGGGTTAACAGGTGAAGGGTAGAGAGCAGGGGTTAGCAGGTGAAGGGTAGAGAGCAGGGGTTAACAGGTGAAGGGTAGAGAGCAGGGGTTAACAGGTGAAGGGTAGAGAGCAGGGGTTAGCAGGTGAAGGGTAGAGAGCAGGGGTTAACAGGTGAAGGGTAGAGAGCAGGGGTTAGCAGGTGAAGGGTAGAGAGCAGGGGTTAACAGGTGAAGGGTAGAGAGCAGGGGTTAGCAGGTGAAGGGTAGAGAGCAGGGGTTAGCAGGTGAAGGGTAGAGAGCAGGGGTTAACAGATGAAGGGTAGAGAGCAGGTGAAGGGTAGAGAGCAGGGGTTAACAGGTGAAGGGTAGAGAGCAGGGGTTAGCAGGTGAAGGGTAGAGAGCAGGTGAAGGGTAGAGAGCAGGGGTTAACAGGTGAAGGGTAGAGAGCAGGGGTTAGCAGGTGAAGGGTAGAGAGCAGGGGTTAACAGGTGAAAGGTAGAGAGCAGGGGTTAACAGGTGAAGGGTAGAGAGCAGGGGTTAACAGGTGAAGGGTAGAGAGCAGGGGTTAACAGGTGAAGGGTAGGGAGCAGGGGTTAGCAGGTGAAGGGTAGAGAGCAGGGGTTAGCAGGTGAAGGGTAGAGAGCAGGGGTTAACAGGTGAAAGGTAGAGAGCAGGGGTTAACAGGTGAAGGGTAGAGAGCAGGGGTTAACAGGTGAAGGGTAGAGAGCAGGGGTTAACAGGTGAAGGGTAGGGAGCAGGGGTTAACAGATGAAGGGTAGAGAGCAGGGGTTAACAGGTGAAAGGTAGAGAGCAGGGGTTAACAGGTGAAAGGTAGAGAGCAGGGGTTAGCAGGTGAAGGGTAGAGAGCAGGGGTTAACAGGTGAAGGGTAGAGAGCAGGGGTTAACAGGTGAAGGGTAGAGAGCAGGGGTTAACAGGTGAAGGGTAGAGAGCAGGGGTTAGCAGGTGAAGGGTAGAGAGCAGGGGTTAGCAGGTGAAAGGTAGAGAGCAGGGGTTAACAGATGAAGGGTAGAGAGCAGGGGTTAACAGGTGAAAGGTAGAGAGCAGGGGTTAGCAGGTGAAGGGTAGAGAGCAGGGGTTAACAGGTGAAGGGTAGAGAGCAGGGGTTAACAGGTGAAGGGTAGAGAGCAGGGGTTAACAGGTGAAGGGTAGAGAGCAGGGGTTAGCAGGTGAAGGGTAGAGAGCAGGGGTTAACAGGTGAAGGGTAGAGAGCAGGGGTTAACAGGTGAAGGGTAGGGAGCAGGGGTTAACAGGTGAAGGGTAGAGAGCAGGGGTTAGCAGGTGAAGGGTAGAGAGCAGGGGTTAGCAGGTGAAGGGTAGAGAGCAGGTGTTAGCAGGTGAAGGGTAGAGAGCAGGGGTTAGCAGGTGAAGGGTAGAGAGCAGGGGTTAACAGGTGAAGGGTAGAGAGCAGGGGTTAACAGGTGAAGGGTAGAGAGCAGGGGTTAACAGATGAAGGGTAGAGAGCAGGGGTTAACAGATGAAGGGTAGAGAGCAGGGGTTAACAGGTGAAGGGTAGAGAGCAGGGGTTAGCAGGTGAAGGGTAGAGAGCAGGGGTTAACAGGTGAAGGGTAGAGAGCAGGGGTTAGCAGGTGAAGGGTAGAGAGCAGGGGTTAGCAGGTGAAGGGTAGAGAGCAGGGGTTAACAGGTGAAGGGTAGGGAGCAGGGGTTAACAGGTGAAGGGTAGAGAGCAGGGGTTAACAGGTGAAGGGTAGGGAGCAGGGGTTAACAGGTGAAGGGTAGAGAGCAGGGGTTAGCAGGTGAAGGGTAGAGAGCAGGGGTTAACAGGTGAAGGGTAGAGAGCAGGGGTTAACAGGTGAAGGGTAGAGAGCAGGGGTTAACAGGTGAAGGGTAGGGAGCAGGGGTTAACAGGTGAAGGGTAGAGAGCAGGGGTTAGCAGGTGAAGGGTAGAGAGCAGGGGTTAACAGGTGAAGGGTAGAGAGCAGGGGTTAACAGGTGAAGGGTAGAGAGCAGGGGTTAGCAGGTGAAGGGTAGAGAGCAGGGGTTAACAGGTGAAGGGTAGAGAGCAGGGGTTAGCAGGTGAAGGGTAGAGAGCAGGGGTTAACAGGTGAAGGGTAGAGAGCAGGGGTTAGCAGGTGAAGGGTAGAGAGCAGGGGTTAGCAGGTGAAGGGTAGAGAGCAGGGGTTAACAGATGAAGGGTAGAGAGCAGGGGTTAGCAGGTGAAGGGTAGAGAGCAGGGGTTAACAGGTGAAGGGTAGAGAGCAGGGGTTAACAGGTGAAAGGTAGAGAGCAGGGGTTAACAGGTGAAGGGTAGAGAGCAGGGGTTAACAGGTGAAGGGTAGAGAGCAGGGGTTAACAGGTGAAAGAGATTTTGAAGAGGTGGGTTTTGAGGGCTTGCTTAAATAAAGAGAGGGGCGGGGCCAGATTGTTTAGGGCTTTGTAGGTGGTGAGTAACATTTTAAAGTCAATCCTGTATTTGACCGGGAGCCAATGGAGGTTGGGTAGGACCGGGGTGATATGTTCGTAGCAGCGGGTGGAGGTGAGCAGGCGGGCTGCAGAGTTCTGAACATATTGGAGTTTGTTGATCATTTTGTTGGGAGAGCTGTAGAAGATGCAGTCTGGAGGTTATGCATAAATAAACATGTAGTGTATATATGTCGTAATATGTCTTAAAAACTGATGAATGAATCCACAGGGAGGACTCCATGTCCCAGAATGCCCTGCGGCTCAGTGGTCCAGGGTGGGCCGACAGGAGGGAGTGTCCATCAGCATCCTGATGAAGAAACGGGGATCGAATCACCGGAGATCTCCTTCGTAACGGCTGCTTCTGTTCGGCGGATGAGGAGTTTTTTCGGTCTGACGTTGAACCGTGTGCCGCTGAAGTGAAGCTGCGGTTCTCCCGGTGCCTCCTGCTGCCTCCGAGTCTCCTGCCTCCAGCTCACCGGCGGCGCGATGGGGGACGCGGCGGAGTGCGGGCTGTGCGGGGTGAAGGTGATGTGCCGCTTCAGGCCGCTCAGCGGCGCGGAGCGCGGCCGCGGGGACAAAGACACGCCGAAGTTTAACGGAGAGGACACCGTGGTGGTGGCGGTGAGTTACCCGGGACACGCCCTCTGCCTGCCGCTAAGACCGACACACAGTAGAAACGCTACAGACACGCGCAACAGACACACAGTAGACACACAATGGACACACAGTAGACACGCAACAGACACACAGTAGACACACTACAGACACGCTGCAGACATGCAACAGACACGCAACAGGCACACACAGTAGACACACAATGGACACACAGTAGACACGCAACAGACACACAGTAGACACACTACAGACACGCTGCAGACACACAGTAGACACGCTACAGACACACGGTAGACATGCAACAGACACGCAACAGGCACACACAGTAGACTCACAACAGACACACACAGTAGACACACAACGGACACACAGTGGACACGCAACGGGCACACAGTAGACACACAACAGACACACAGTAGACACGCAACAGATACACAGTAGACACGCAACGGACACACAGTAGATACACAATGGACACACAGTAGACACACAACAGACACACAGTAGACATGCAACAGAGACACAGTAGACACGCAACAGACACACAGTAGACACGCAACAGACACAATAGGATACACAATAGACACACAACAGACACAATAGGATACACAGTAGACACAATAATATACACAACAGACACACAGTAGACACGCAACAGACACAATAGACACAATAATATACACAGTAGACAATAATAATCACAATAGTATACACAGTACACCAGTGGCGAGCTGTACATTTTCTTCCTGGGCCCATGACTTCAGTTTAATGCTCATTTAAATAGAAACATGACTTCAGTTTAATGCTCATTTAAATAGAAACATGACTTCAGTTTAATGCTCATTTAAATAGAAACATGACTTCAGTTTAATGCTCATTTAAATAGAAACATGACTTCAGTTTAATGCTCATTTAAATAGAAACATGACTTCAGTTTAATGCTCATTTAAATAGAAACATGACTTCAGTTTAATGCTCATTTAAATAGAAATATAACTTCAGTTTTGGCGTCTGCTGAAGGCAGAAATCATCTTTCTCCTCTCTGATTGGTTCACTCGTCTCCCTGTGGATGCAGTTACCATAACGATAGGCTTCTTGTTGAAACAGACGGACCTGCTGAAGATCAATCTATTTTATTTCATGTTTTTGTTACAGATAAAATCAGCAGTCTGTTGATCTATATTAGTAATCGATTCATAATTTTAAAGGACTTTTTTCTTTTTTTCATAGCAGACATTTTGACTCATCTTACTTATTTACATAAATAAGTCACAGCAGGAGTTCCCAGAAGTGGAATGCAGCCATTTATAATGTATATTTATTGAATATTATTAAATACACCAGTTTCCTGCCAAATGACGAAATATCTGCCGTTAAATATTTATTATTATTGTTATTAATTAGCTTTGTAGTGTTGAAGCATATATAAGGTAAATACTATTGGTCCAAGCACAGAACCTTGTGGAACTCCATGATGAACGTCGGTGTTCGTTGAGGCTTCATCGTTTACATACAAACTGAGATCGATCTGATAAATAGGACTTAAACCAGCTTAGTGCTGTACCTTTAATACCAATCACCTGGTCTAGTCTCTGTAATAAGATGTCATGGTCACTAAGGTTTAACAGGACAAGAACAGAGACAAGTCCTTAATCAGCACTAAGGTCTAACAGGACCAGAACAGAGACAAGTCCTTTATGAGCACCAAGGTCTAACAAGACAAGAATAGAGACAAGTCCTTTATCAGCACTAAGGTCTAACAGGACCAGAATAGAGACAAGTCCTTTATGAGCACCAATGTCTAACAAGACAAGAACAGAGACAAGTCCTTTATCAGCACTAAGGTCTAACAGGACCAGAACAGAGACAAGTGCTTAATCAGCACTAAAGTTTAACAGGACCAGAACAGAGACAAGTCCTTTATCAGCACTAAGGTCTAACAGGACCAGAATAGAGACAAGTCCTTTATGAGCACCAATGTCTAACAAGACAAGAACAGAGACAAGTCCTTTATCAGCACTAAAGTTTAACAAGAACGGTAGAGAGAAAAGTCCTTTATCAGCACTAAGGTCTAATAAGACAAGAATAGAGACAAGTCCTTTATCAGCACTAAGTTCTATCAAGACCAGAACAGAGATAAGTCCTTTATCAGAACTAAGGTCTAACAAAACAAGAACAAAGACAAGACCTTAATCAGCACTAAGGTCTAACAAGACCAGTACAGAGACGGCTTGAAAGGTATGATCACCATCGCGGACCCTTTTCAGTGGTCACGGACCCGTTTTCAGTGGTCTTTTGCATGGGCAAAAAAGAAAATCCTGTGCTTTTATTTTGAAGGGATTTTTTAATGCAGCAGAGTGGCGTCAAATTCACACTCCTCAGTGCTGCGTTCACAACACGCATTACTTGCGTGAGTTTACACACCGGATTTGTGATAGTTCACTTCATTCCCGACCTTTTTTATGTTTGTGCATGAAAGCACTGCTGAGTCTGTTAAAAAAGGCTGAAGTTATAAAATTATTGTGTTTTGTATTACCTTGAGTCCTTAAGGATAAAAGCGTTAGCTAAATGAAATGTAATAATGATAATGTAATAATGACCTCATACAATTCCTGTCGGGCATTTTTGAATTTGCATTGGGAGGAAAAGAAATGTGTTAGGGGTTAGGGGTTAGGGTTAGGGGTTAGGGGTTAGGGTTAGGGTTAGAGTTAGGGGTTAGGGGTTAGGCGTTAGGGGTTAGAGGTTAGGGTGTTGAATTTGTCTGTGCCACTAATACAACCATCTTCTTAACGCCTCACCGATGTGAACAGCCCCCCCCCCTCTTCTCACCGGAGCGGTGGATGGTCCTTGATGTTAGGATTTGACTTGATGTTAGGTTTCTGATTTCCCATCAGCCTGAGTCTTATTTCATGCATCTTATTTTCCAGCGAGCAGACATAAGCAAGAAGCAGGCTTGGTAATGGAATAACCTCACAGGTCCAAGCTGTTTGAATCTCTTCCCCCTCTTCCTGGGTCCATCATGTCGAGGGCTTTGGTTCAGGGTTGATATCCGTAGTGACCCCAGTAGTGTTACCCACTGATCTAGTCTTGAATCTGGAACTCAGTAACAGAAACTGAGATCAAAAGGAGAATAACTCAGATTTATAATCATATAAACAGTATATAGCCATGAAGAGCCTGAAAAGTAATGACTAAAATCAAAAATAATCAGCTGTAATGTTTGTGTTTGTGGAGGTTTCAAAGTTGTATGGATGTCCTGAAGAACCTTTGTGGTTTCAGCTTCTCAAATGTGACATTTTTCTGCTTTCCTTTGCCATTTATGAGAATGAAAAGAATATCTTTGGTGTTGAAGATGAGATTATATTAATATGTTAATCCTACGATAATGCAGATATTAGAAATAAATAGATAGAAATAAAACCAGTTATTATTCCTCTGACATTTTCCTGTCAGTGAATGCTCTGTGTCTGTGTGGATGCTGATGAAGCAGATTAATAAATGCCAGCAGATTAAGGAAGACGATCAGGAAGCTGCTGCTCAGGAAGTCGTCCTCGTCGGTTTAGCAACTCCCAAATACAGGAAGAAAAGACGCAATGTAAATAATATGTGAATATATTATTTATTATGTGATTTAAAAAAGAAAATTGGCAGTTTTTTTATTTTCAGATATTTCTTCAGAAATAAAACTGATTAATCATTAATCAAACATTATGCAGTAAAATACAGAGCTCCTCCATCAAATATGATCAATATTTATATCTATCTATATTTCTCACTTTTCAGGGGAAGCCGTATGTGTTTGACAGAGTCCTCCCTCCGAACTCTGAGCAAGTTCAGGTGTATGACACCTGCGCCAGACAGATTGTTAAAGGTCAGTTCCCTGAGCATCAACTCTTTATGAGTATTTATTTATACCATAACAAATGTTTATATGTGTGTATATATTGTGTGTTTCAGATGTGCTGGGAGGATATAACGGGACCATCTTTGCTTACGGCCAGACGGCATCTGGAAAGACTCACACCATGGAGGTCAGTCACTATATTAATATATAACAATAACTTTAATATGGAGGTCTGAGTCACTATATGAATATACAACAATAACTTTAATATGGAGGTCTGAGTCACTATATTAATATACAACAATAACTTTAATATGGAGGTTTGAGTCACTATATTAATATACAACAATAACTTTAATATGGAGGTCTGAGTCACTATATTAATATACAACAATAACTAGCTTTAATATGGAGGTATTTCACTGCATCACTATTTTAAGTAACTATTATTAACTATTTGTATTATATTTTGTGAGTCTGTTAAATAGTTAAACTGACACCAGAATATTTAATGTTAAACTACTGAAATATTGTGAGGTTGTTTTTTCCTCCTTTTTTTTACTTTGAAATTCCACATGAATGTGCTTAAAAGATAACTGAGATTTTTGTAAGATCTATAAAATGTGTAGTCGTTAAAACAGAATATATCCATCCATCCATTATCTGAACCGCTTATCCTCTTTAGGGTCGCGGGGAACAGAATATATGTCAGAGATTAATATTTATTTAACTTGGAATGTATTTTTAGTCCATGATGTGCCGCTTGCTCTGATTGGTGGGTCTGTTTGTGTGTTAGATCTTAACCTTTGTGACCACCGCACAATGCTCCTTTATCACCTCATCATTCATCATCAGGACGTAAAATATTCTTTTGAATATCTCTTCACCTCGTTTTCTGTTTGGAAAGTTAATGGCTGAATCCTGCTGAGACATTCTATAGATCAAACACCTCATCCATGATATATGACCTCATAAAACCGAACAGCTGTTTGAATGATTTTAAGCCATAAAAACATTTTCATGTCTGGTGTTTGTGTCTGTGATGTTCAGGGGAGTCTGCACGACCCTCGTTTGATGGGAATCATCCCTCGGATCTCCAGAGACATCTTCGACCACATCTACTCCATGGATGAAAACCTGGAGTTCCACATCAAGGTGATGATGTCAACTGTACACTGATGACATCAGTCACATCAAACCAAAACATGATTATTGTTTTAATATATATTTGTCCTGCCGTAACCTAAAAGTAATATGATAAATAAGTAAATATCAACTTACATCTTCTCAACAGTGAAACAGAAACACATTTAAACTAAATATTTATATTATATATAATATATAAATAATATGATTAGACATAATCAATGTGATTTCATGTCAGCTTTAAGAACGGAATTAATTTACACACTAAATAGTTCAAACACATTATCTTTGGACCTTAGGGACTCTGTTTATTGCACTTATTTAGGTTACTTAGATATTTACATCACAATTTGTCTATAAAAAGTACAATCTGATCTGGGATCAGATATCCTGCAGAGACTCAGCATTAGGAACTAGTGAGGCGTTCACTGACCGCCTGTTCTCCATATGCTCACCAGCTGCTCTGCACTAGCAGGTATAAATACAATTTATACAATAGTAGAATCAGAACCATTTATTGCACGTTTGTTTTCACGTACAATGAATTTGTCTTGGCAGGTGGTGCATAACATTAAACAATAAACAATAAACACAGTGCAAAAAGAAATAGGAGCATGAAATTTGCTATTTAAATTTACAAAGAATTGCTATTAGTAAAATAGTACTATTAGTATTAATATTACCACATACAATAGTACTATTAGTATTGTTATTACCTCATACAATAGTACTATTAGTATTGTTATTACCACATATAATAGTACTATTAGTATTGTTATTACCACATGCAATAGTACTATTAGTATTGTTATTACCACATATAATAGTACTATTAGTATTGTTATTACCTCATACAATAGTACTATTAGTAGTGTTATTACCACATACAATAGTACTATTAGTATTGTTATTACCACATATAATTGTACTGTTAGTATTGTTATTACCACATGCAATAGTACTATTAGGATTGTTATTACCACATATAATAGTACTATTAGTATTGTTATTACCTCATACAATAGTACTATTAGTATTGTTATTACCTCATACAATAGTACTATTAGTATTGTTATTACCACATACAATAGTACTATTAGTATTAATATTACCACATATAATAGTACTATTAGTATTGTTATTACCACATGCAATAGTACTATTAGTATTGTTATTACCACATATAATAGTACTATTAGTATTGTTATTACCACATACAATAGTACTATTAGTATTGTTATTACCACCTACAATAGTACTATTAGTATTGTTATTACCACCTACAATAGTACTATTAGTATTGTTATTACATTACATTACATTTCATTTATCTGAGGCTTTCATCCAAAGTGACTTACATGCTATACAGTAGACTGTAGACACAGCAACGGTGAGCAATGAGGGTTAAGTGTCTTGCTCAAGGACACAACGACACGGACTAGTGGAGCCTGGGATCGAACCACCGACCCTCTGATTATTACCACATACAATAGTACTATTAGTATTGTTATTACCACATACAGTAGTACTATTAGTATTGTACTTTTTCACTGTAAATTATACATTTACATTTTGCTAATAAAATAAAGACTAGAAACATAATGTTTCATTTTCATCAATTTAACTGTTGTTAACAATTACACATATCATTACACATGTGGAAAACATGTATTGAATAATAAGAAATCATATACATAATTTATATATATATATGTGTGTGTGTGTGTGTATGTGTGTGTGTGTGTGTATTCCTACATAATAAAACATGTCTGATTTCTCTGCAGGTCTCTTATTTTGAAATCTATTTGGATAAAATCCGAGACCTACTGGATGGTGATGATAATATTTATTGACTATATTTTTATACACAAACATTATTGATTGATGAGATTCACGTTCTGACTGATTCATGTTTCAGTGTCGAAGACCAACCTGTCGGTTCACGAGGACAAAAACAAGGTTCCTTTTGTGAAGGTATTACTCTGTACTACAGTAATACTACAGTACTATACTAATACTACAGTACCAGTACTACTTCACTACCACAGTACCTACTCTATTAGTAATACAGTATCAGTGCTGCACTATCAGCTCTGTAGTATCAGTACTGCAGTACTAGCCAATGCAGTATCAGCACTACAATAACAATACTCTGCTGATGTGTCTTTCCTGTCAGGGCTGCACGGAGCGTTTTGTTTCCAGTCCTGATGAAGTGATGGACGTCATTGACGAGGGGAAAGCAAACCGGCACGTGGCCGTCACCAGTGAGCCTACTACTACTACTTGTAGTACTACTACTGCTGCTACTACTACTAATACTAACAGTTGTACTACTACTGCTGCTAATACTACTACTATTTATACTTCTTGTGTTACTAAAGAAACAGGCCATTACTGTCAATTCTTTGACATTGAAAGTAGCAAACAGTTCTATCCACAGAAATTGTGTAATCTAGTGAGGAAGTTGCGTAATCTAGTGAGGAAATTGCCTAATCTAGTGAGGAAATTGTATATTCTAGTGAGGAAGTTGCGTAATCCAGTCAGGAAATTGCGTAATCCATTGAGGAAGTTGCGTAATCTAGTGAGGAAATTGCCTAATCTAGTGAGGAAATTGTATATTCTAGTGAGGAAGTTGCGTAATCCAGTCAGGAAATTGCGTAATCCATTGAGGAAATTGCATAATCTAGTGAGGAAATTGCGTAATCTAGTGAGGACATTGTGTAATCTAGTGAGGAAATTGCCTAATCTAGTGAGGAAATTGCCTAATCTAGTGAGGAAATTGTATATTCTAGTGAGGAAGTTGCGTAATCCAGTCAGGAAATTGCGTAATCCATTGAGGAAATTGCGTAATCTAGTGAGGAAATTGCGTAATCTAGTGAGGACATTGTGTAATCTAGTGAGGACATTGTGTAATCTAGTGAGGAAATTGCCTAATCTAGTGAGGAAATTGCCTAATCTAGTGAGGAAATTGCCTAATCTAGTGAGGAAATTGTATATTCTAGTGAGGAAGTTGCGTAATCCAGTGAGGAAATTGTGTAATCCAGTGAGGAAATTGTGTAATCTAGTGAGGACATTGTGTAATCTAGTGAGGAAATTGCCTAATCTAGTGAGGAAATTGTATATTCTAGTGAGGAAATTGCATAATCCAGTGAGGAAATTGTGTAATCCAGTGAGGAAATTGTGTAATCCAGTGAGGACATTGTGTAATCTAGTGAGGAAATTGTATATTCTAGTGAGGAAATTGCGTAATCCATTGAGGAAATTGCGTAATCTAGTGAGGAAATTGCCTAATCTAGTGAGGAAATCGTGGAGTTGCAGCACTAGCAGCGTGATGATCATCATAAACGTGAACATGACATCATGTCTCAGTGGACCAGCTTCCTCTCTTTTGACACCTGTCGGGCTCAGTGGTTCTGAATGTTTCCCAGTTGTTTATAGACTATTTAACCATTACATCGTAGACCGTAACTTCACATTAATAAGCCTCCATAAGCACAACACAATAAAACAAGATTCAAAAGTTGAGTTCTCACCAATATGCCAGCTCAGCTTCTCTGAAGGGACCAGATATCATTTATATGATTCATGAGAGCTTTGTAGCAAACATGAAAAGAAATGGATTGTTTATTTGTACACTTGCTGCTATAAACATAACTGTAGTTGCCCTGTACTGAAGACTGGTTCCATTAATTAGGGTCCGAGCGACTGACGTAGTCATTCCAGCAAGGACCCTATTGTTATCCAAAGGATTCTTTTTTTTGTGTCTTCTTATTTTTCTACATTGGGCGTCTTTTTAGGGTACTTGTCATATTTTAATTCGCACCAAATTTGGCACGCCTGTCAGGCTTGGTGAAAATTGCATTCCGACATAGGCATCGATTATGTGTTCAAAGAAATGTCTCTCTAGCACCCCCTAAAAGTTGGACCGGCGGCGCCCCTAACCCACATTGTCCGATTGACTTGAAAAAATTCACACATGTCCATCTCCACCTGCTCTACAAAAAAGCCTCTCAGAGCCCTACGTTCCGCCTACTTAGATTTTCCGCCATTTTGAATTATGTGAAAAACACCCTTTTTGTGGTTTTCTCCTAAACTCTTGGTCCGATTCATACCAAACTTGCTGTGCATCATGATTGGAGCTGTATCATCATAACTGAGTTAAAAAAATGTTCTATCTATATTTATATCTCATTGCATTTAGGAGATAACAACCAATGAATATCTTGGGGGCGTGTCTTGTTTTGCAATGCTCATAACATTAAAACTATTTGTCCTAAAACCTTTCAGATTGGCAGCATGTGTCCACATTGCATCCCTCAACATGCAATAAATCATTCGTGCCATTTACACAATAAGGGGCGCTACAGTCATTTGCCCAATATGGCCGTTTAAGACTTCTTTTGGTGTTTATTGATGAGATTTGCATTTTTACTTTAACAAACTCCTCCTAGTTATTATTATTATTACTGCCCTTTGCAGACTCCTGCTGTAAAGGTCCTACAATGTGTTTCCTAAACTGCTGCTGGGTACCATGTGGTCTTTTCTCCTCGTCCTGCAGACATGAACGAGCACAGCTCTCGCAGTCACAGCATCTTTCTGATCAACATCAAGCAGGAGAACATGGAGACGGAGCTGAAGCTGTCGGGGAAGCTCTACCTGGTCGACCTGGCAGGCAGCGAGAAGGTCATAATGCTCCACTAAACTCACTTTATTCAACTAATTTATTGATCCGTTATATCACAACGCCACCGCCTTTATGAACATTCAATACTTAATGTTCAGGCAACATGAAACATTTCAAAATGACATAAATCAACTCATAAGAGATGTGACGGACTCTTGGTAGAACACACAGAACCATACAAGAACAGATCATGATGAGTTTCTTCCAAATTATTTTACAAATAAGTGTCAATGATAAAGGTGATGAAGATGATGATGTTTCTGTCCAGGTGAGTAAAACTGGAGCAGAAGGTGCTGTGTTGGACGAAGCCAAGAACATCAACAAATCCCTATCTGCTCTGGGAAACGTCATCGCTGCCCTGAGTGAAGGAACCGTGAGTTCTCCTGCAACAGGAAATATGCGCAACTAAACTTCAGAACTGAGTCATGTGACTTTCATGTTGTGTGTTTACAGAAAACTCACGTCCCGTACCGAGACAGCAAGATGACTCGGATCCTGCAGGACTCTTTGGGAGGAAACTGTCGGACCACCATCATCATCTGCTGCTCGCCTTCTGTTTACAACGAGGCTGAGACCAAGTCCACGCTCATGTTCGGACAGAGGTAGTAGCACGCTCAGTCTCAGGATACGTTTACTAGGGATGCACCGATACCGATACCGGTATACTGCGTTAAATACTCGTACTCGCATCGGTTTCAATGGCCGATACCAAGAACCGATACTCACTCAACAGTATTTCACTACAACAAACTGGTCGCGCTTTGTGGAGAAGCAACCCCGTGGCGTAGCCGGAGACACTCTTCTCTGTCTCAACTGTCTCAACAGTCTCAACTTCTGAGCAGCCAATCACGCTATCCAAGTTGTTTTGCCGTCCAATCAGATGGCCAGTTTGTCTCAACAGCAGAATCTGGAGCCGCCATCTTGGATCCTCGCTACGCAGCGCTCACTTCTTTCAATAGACAGGAGAAAAGTGAGACGCGAGTACAATACAAGACTTTATCGATATTGTGCTTATTAACCGGTGTTGCATACGTGTGTATGACATATTAGTGCTCATATTAGTGCTCTTGTTAGTGGCTGACAGCCCCGGAGTTACTTGTAATCAGTCCGTCCCAACGCGACGCAAATGTTTCGCGCGACCAGATTACATGTAAAGTCTATGCACAGACGCGTGTGGTTGCGACAGACGCAAATTTACGCCGGCGGCACGTTAGACGCGCGAGTTGAAATTTTCCATATTTAATACATCTATAATTGAGAAGCTCTGCGCGTCATCACCGCCGTCCTGCCGGTTTGAATCAAACGGCTGCTGATCCACCAGAAGTAGCGCTGGCAGCGGCCTCATTCAGACGCTGTTGTGCGGCTACGGATGATATTATTGTAGCCGAGTGTCTGTTGTGTGTCTATATTTGTAATTATAATAAAATGAAAACACGCTGCAGGGTAACTTGAACCACTTTTTTATCTCCTTCACACACGTATATCCCACAATTCCACTCCTTTTCCTTTCCGTTTCTCCCTCCACAATAAAAGCACCGGAAACATAACTTGGAACACAGCTTCCTATATAATTGCTCGATACCTAATATTATCGCTTACATTATGAACCCGGACACGGGGCGTTTGATGGTCCGACATTAGAGGGACTTCCACAAGACGTTTAAAGCTTGGGATAGCCTTCTGTTAATTTTGTACTATAGGCTTGACATAATCTGCAGAGGATAAAATAAAATCTGCCTCCAAATTAATTGCACTTTCATGGAGACCAAATCTAAGAAGTATTGGTATCGGTATTCGGTATCTGCAAGTACACAAATAAAAATATCGGTATCGTATCGGTTTGTAAAAAATGGTATCGTTGCATCCCTAACGTTTACTATGAACTACGGACTTCGTTCTCCCTGCAGGATGAACCCTGAGGATGCTGGTCTCTGACCTCTCCAGGTTTTTCCAGACAATTCTTAATTTAGACTTGGTTGTAAACGTTCTAACTGTAATGTATGTAAATCATTAGGGTCCAAGCAACTGACGTAGTCAGTCCTGCAAGGACCCTATTGTTATTCTAAGGATTATTATTATTTTTATTAAGGATTATTATTTTTGTACATTGGGTACATTTTTGGGGTACTTGCCATACTCAAAATCTCCCCAAATCTTGCATGCTTGTCAGGCTTGGTGAAAATAGCCATCTGATATATGGGTCTCTAGCGCCCTCTAGAAGTTGGACCGGCGACGCCCCTCACCCAGATTGTCAGACTGACTTGAAAAAAATCACACATGTCCATCTCCACCTGCTCTACAAAAAAGCCTCTCAGACCCCTAAACTCTGCCTACTTAGATGCCTGCATGATGCCGGACAAGGTCTGACCACATTAAATGAAGAAATGTTTGTTTTATGATAACGCCACCTACTGGCAAAAAAGGAAATCAGCCAAACAGCATCTGATTTACATGCAATTTACATGACGTGGTCTGTACTTGACGTAGAGAAACAAGATGCATGTGTAAGTTCACATTGTCATAGCGCCACCTACTGGCAAAAGGAAATCAGCCATATGGCATCGATTTACATGCAATTTACATGACGTGGTCTACACTTCAAGCAGAGAAACATGATGCATGTGCATGGGACCCGCCGGCGCCCCAACGTGCGGAGTGAGGACCTGCTCACAGCTGCTCGCAGCTTTAATTTGACTTGCTTTTGTAATGAAATCTGCAGAATCTGTTACATGTTAAAAATACAGTCATCAGATCATGCAGTTCATGGTCCTCTGCTGAGGTCCTCACTGTAGCGTACAGCAACAGTCCTGGTCCTCTGCTGAGGTCATCGTTGTAGTGTACAGCAACATTCATGGTTAGCACCGTATTGCTGCATGATACACACTGCACAGGAAATATATTAAGTACACTGCTTGTATGGAGGGACATGTTGTGGCTGATTTAATGCACTTATGTTTCCAGGTATGTGAATGTTCAGGGAGTTTATTCTTTAAGCATTGTGCATAGTTGCCATTGGGGTGTTGGGACTTCCTTTGACTTTTGATGTCAGTGCTTGATAACCCAGCTATTAATCACCCTTCCATCATCTCTCACAACACCTCTTAACATCCACCTACCACCTGTTATCTGTGACACCTTCCTGTGCTGTTTTTGTGCTTTAGAGCTAAAACCATCAAAAACACAGTGTCTGTGAACCTGGAACTGACGGCAGAGGAGTGGAAGAAGAAGTACGAGAAGGAGAAGGAGAGGAACCGGAGCCTGAACATCATAATACAGAAACAGGAGAACGAGCTGAAACGCTGGAGAAAAGGTGAACAGTAGAAGTCCTCTTCCGCCGATGAGAGCTTGCATGCGTTTCACTGGTCAAAGCAGCCCTCTGCTGGTTGACATGGGGTTCAGTCCACCAACAGTCGTCCCATTGCAGTGAATGAGGGGTCTGAACTCCTGACACCCTGTTCACAACTTGAGTCATGAGCCTGAAGATGGGAGGTACTTTATATTTACACACAGAGCTCTGATTGGACAGTACTTTGTTGTACTCCTAACTTCTGCAGGTGAGTCCGTACCTGTGGAGGAGCAGCTGAGCAGCAGAAACAAGAAAAGCAGCAGTGAGACGACAGCAGTGATGGACAGCCTGGCCCCGCCCCCTGTCCCTCTGTCAGACGAGCAGAAGACGCAGTACGAGACTCTTATCACCGATCTGTACCAGCAGCTAGACGACAAGGTAAGTCCTACCTGTCCTACCATCTATATATAAAGGCAGTCTTACCTGTACCACCATCTAGATATATCTTACCTGTACCACCAGCTGGTGAATCTTACCTGTACTACCATCTTAAACCCCTTTGTTCTATTTAAGTCTGTGATTAAAAATGTTTTAGGATGATGAGATCAACCATCACAGTCAGACGGCCGAGGAACTCAAACAACAGCTGATTGATCAGGACGAGGTGAGTCTCACTGAGCGTTAGTACTACTACGTTAGTACTATTACGTTAGTACTATTACGTTAGTACTACTACGTTTGTACAACTACGTAGATGTATACTTTACAGTACTATGGAGATGTGTACAGCGTCAACCTGCTGTACACATCTCCATAGTACTGTAAAGTACACATCTGTATTGTACTGTATTAAACATCTATCAATGTGCTTCCCGCCCATACCCGTCTACATATCAACTCGTAGATACTTTAGACCTCGGACTCGTTCCCACTTGCATCAAAATCCTTCCGCGCTTATTTATCCCACCCGCTCCACACAAACCCAACACCTCGTCACAGGAGGCCTCTGGAACTGCCAGTCAGCTAACCGCAAGGCAGACTTCATCTCTGGCTTTGCTATCAAGCAATCTCTGGACTTCCTGGCTCTTACTGAGACCTGGATCACACCAGACAACACATCTACCCCTGCTGCTCTCTCCTCTGCCTTCTCCTTCAGCCACACACCTAGGCCCACTGGTCGGGGTGGTGGTACAGGTCTACTCATCTCCCCCAAATGGAGTTTTTCTCTCTACCCGCTTCCATTGCCTACACCACTGTCTTTTGAGTTTCATGCTGTGACGGTTACCCATCCGATTCAACTATACATTGTTGTTCTCTACCGTCCACCTGGTCCCCTGGGAGATTTCTTGGAAGAATTAGACGTCCTCCTATCAAATTTCCCAGAAAACGGCCCCCCTCTCATTCTTCTAGGTGACTTAAACATCCAGACCGAGAAGTCATGTGACCCGGTACTCTTACTGTCTTCCTTTGCTCTCTCACTCAGTCCTTCACCTCCGACTCACAAAGCTGGAAATCATCTTGACTATATTTTCACCAGAAACTGCTCAACATCTAACCTCACTGTAACTCCACTTCACGTCTCAGACCACTTCTTTATCTCCTACTCTCTCCCACTCTTGGGAACTGACAACCCTCCCACAGCAACGGACTCTGCCCCTGTCCGTCGCAACATTCGTACCCTCTCTCTCCTTCTCTCTCTCTCTCTCTCTCTCTCTCTCTCTCTCTCTCTCTCTCTCTCTCTCCCTCTCTCCCTCTCTCCCTCCTCTCTGGCCTTGTCTGTTCTGTCAGCCCTTCCTTCAACCGACTCTTTCTCACTCATGCATCCTAACTCTGCCACGGACACTCTCCTCTCTACTCTGTCCTCCTCTCTTGATTCTCTCTGTCCTCTTACGACACGTAAGGTCTTCAACTCTCCTCCAGCTCCGTGGTTATCAGACCCGGTCCGTGCCCAGAGAGCCACTATGCGAGCATCGGAAAGGAAATGGTGAAAATCCAAACACGCAGACGACCTGCACGCCCATCACTCTCTTCTCGCCTCCTTCTCTGCCTCTATCTCTGCAGCCAAAAGCCTGTTCTACCAATCCAGAATTTAATCTTCTTTCTCTAACCCCAAAAAACTCTTCTCCATTCTTTCCAACCTCCTTGACCCCCCCTGTCCTCCTCCTCCTCCCTCCACCCTTCTACCGAACCACTTTGTCGACTACTTTACAAAAAAGATAGATGACATACACTCCTCATTTACTGATCCCCCTCCCATAACTACATCTTCTTTAACATTATCCTCCTCCCCTTCGCTTTCCTCTTTCACCCCTCTGTCCCCCGATCAAGTTCTTACCTTGGTAACCTCTTCCCGCCCAACCACCTGCCCCCTTGACCCCATCCCATCTCAAATCCTCCAGTCTATTGCTCCTGACCTTCTTCCCTTTCTCACCCATCTTATTAACACCTCCCTCTCAACTGGTTGTTTCCCTAACTCTCTGAAGGAGGCAAGAGTTAACCCTCTCCTGAAGAAACCCACTCTCAACCCGTCAGAAGTCAACAACTACAGACCTGTCTCACTCCTTCCCTTTCTTTCCAAAACCCTGGAGCGAGCTATCTTCAACCAAGTCTCCTCCTTCCTCCATCAGAACAACCTTCTGGACCCTCACCAGTCTGGATTCAAGGCAGGCCACTCAACAGAGACTGCCCTCCTTGCTGTCTCAGAGCAGCTTCACACTGCGAGAGAAGCCTCTCTCTCCTCTGTCCTTATCCTTCTGGACCTTTCTGCTGCCTTTGACACAGTGAACCACCAGATCCTCATCTCCTCCCTCCAGGACCTGGGTATCTCAGGCACTGCGCTCTCCCTCCTCTCATCCTACCTCAGCGATCGGACCTACCAGGTAACCTGGAGAGGATCTGTGTCTGAGCCTTGTCCTCTCACTACTGGGGTCCCTCAAGGCACCGTCCTGGGTCCTCTCACTACTGGGGTCCCTCAAGGCTCCGTCCTGGGTCCTCTCACTACTAGGGTCCCTCAAGGCTCCGTCCTCGGTCCTCTCCTCTTCTCTCTGTACACCAACTCTCTTGGCTCCGTCATTCGCTCACATGGCTTTTCCTACCATAGCTATGCTGATGACACCCAACTGATCCTCTCGTTTTCCCAATCGGAAACACAGATAGCAGCACGAATCTCTGCCTGTCTGACTGACATTTCACAATGGATGTCCGCGCACCACCTGAAGATTAACCCTGACAAGACGGAATTACTTCTCCTTCCAGGAAAAGTCTCCCCCACTCACGACCTGACGATTACTTTCAACAACTCAGTCTTGGCCCCGACCCCGACTGCCAGGAACCTCGGTGTGACCCTGGACAGTCAACTCTCCCTGACTGCCAACATTACCACAACAACACGCTCCTGTAGATTCATGCTGCACAACATCAGGAGAATACGTCCACTTCTCACCCAGAAGGTGGCACAGGTTCTCGTCCAGGCTCTGGTCATCTCGTGTCTAGACTATTGTAACTCCCTCCTGGCGGGTCTACCTGCTGGTGTCATCCGACCTTTGCAGCTCATCCAGAATGCTGCAGCTCGACTGGTCTTTAACCTCCCGAAATTCACCCACACTACTCCGCTCCTCCGCGCCCTTCACTGGTTACCGGTGGCCGCCCGCATCCGCTTCAAAACATTGGTACTGGCGTACCGTGCTACGAACAGATCTGGTCCAGTCTACATCCAGGACATGGTAAAACCTTACACCCCAGCTCGGGCGCTCCGCTCGGCTTCTGCCAATCGCCTTGTAGCTCCGTCACTGAGAGCTAAACACTCAACAAAGTCTCGACTGTTCTCTGTCCTGGCTCCTCGATGGTGGAATGAGCTCCCCATTGACATCAGAACAGCAGAAAGTCTCTACATCTTCCGTCACAAACTAAAAACACATCTTTTCAGACTATACCTTGAATAAAGGATGTAGCACTATAGTAGCACTGAAATGGCTCTTACTGATAGCACTTTGTAGTCGAACCTTTGACGAAATTGTACCTTCTTGATTTTTGTTGTTCTGATTCTTGTTTGTAACCGTAGAATGCACTTATTGTAAGTCGCTTTGGATAAAAGCGTCAGCTAAATGAAATGTAATGTAAATGTTCTCCCTTCCTTCAGCTGTTGCTGTCCAGCCGTCAGGACTATGGCCGTGTGCAGGAGGAGCTGTCCCGGCTGCACAGGGACAGCAACTCAGCCAAAGAGGAGGTGAAGGAGGTGCTGCAGGCCCTGGAGGAGCTTGCCGTCAACTATGACCACAAAAGCCAAGAAGTGGAGACTAAGAACCGCTGCAACGATCAGCTGAACGAGGAGCTAGCACACAAAACTGTGAGTCCACATGAAGAAGCAAAGGTCAGGACGGTAGGACAGTAGGATGGTCAGATGTCAGGGCAGAATGGCAGGGAGTCAGAGTGGTAGGACAATAGGTGGTTAGAATTAAATTAAATTAAATTCCATCCATCCATTATCTGAACTGCTTATCCTGTTTAGGGTCGCGGGGCGCTGGAGCCGATCCCAGCTGTCATTGGGTGAAGGCAGGTTCACCTGGACAGGTCTCCAGTCTATCCAGGGCTCACATATAGACAGACAACCATTCACGCTCACATTCACACCTACGGGCAATTTAGAGTCCAATAAACCTAACATGCATGTCTTTGGACTGTGGGAGGAAGCTGGAGAACCCGGAGAGAACCCACGCTGACACAGGGAGAACATGCAAACTCCACACAGAAGGCCCGCCCAGACTGGGAACCGAACCCCGGCCTCTCTTGCTGTGAGGCAGTGGTGTAGTTTAGTTTATTTCTATAGCCCAGAATCACAAATCACAAACAAGAGGTAGGAGGCAAGGCAAGGCAAGTTTATTTGTATAGCACATTTCAACAACAAGGCGATTAAAAGTGCTTTGCATAAAACTATTAAAAACATCAAAACTTATTGCAGAAGAAAACAAGATTTAAAAACAATTAAGAACATTCATTAAAACATTAACAAACAGTTAAAATGCAGTGTGAGATGCAGAAATTGATTAATATCCTTGAATCTGGTTCAATTAAAGGCAGCCGTAAACAGAAAAGTCTTCAGTCTGGATTTTAAAAAGTTGAGGGTCTCAGGGGGTCTCAGCAGACCTGCAGCTTTCAGGGACCTTGTCCCAGATATGTGGAGCAGAATAGTTGAACGCTGCTTCTCCGTGTTTAGTTCTGACTCTTGGAACAGGAAGTAGACCCGGCCCAGACCACCTGAGGGGTTGGCTTTATAAACCAGCAGCAGTATTTTAAAGTCAATTCTTTGTTGGACAGGAAGCCAGTGCAAAGACCTCAGAACTGAAAGGATGTGATCCACTTTCCTGGTCTTAGTGAGGACTCAAGCTGCAGCGTTCTGAATCAGCTGCAGCTTTCTGATTGACTTTTAACTGAGACCTGTGAACACACCGTTACAGTAGTCAAGTCTACTGAGGCAGGAGGCAGAATGGTTGGTTGGTGGGATGGGTTAGGGTGGTAGGGTCTTATGTGGTAGGACGTTAAGACAGTAGGATGTAAAATAATTGATTGGTAGGACGTTAGGATGGTAGGATGATAGGATTCTATATTCGGTGTTCTTCTGTGTTACAGAGCTTCTGACTGGGCCACTGAGGCTCCACCTGCACCAGTGAGCTATGTATGTTTTCCTGTTTCAGGTGAGTCTGGAGGCGGTTCAAAGGGAGCTATGCACCCTGAACGAAGTCAGTTCTCATCACAAGAAGAGGTCCGCAGAGATCCTCAGTCTGCTGCTCAGAGACCTCAGTGACATCGGCAGCGTCCTTGGCACCACCGACCTCAGAGCTGTACGGCCAGAACTCCTTCACACCTCATATACATTCTACGTGTCCGTCTGTGTGGCATAATCCATAAGTGCATGTATAGTAGTTGTCGGTTTTTCATAAGTTTTTACCTGATTTGGGTCAAAACTTGCCTTTATTTTCTCAATTATTCGATTGGCCTGTAAAAACATCTACTAATCTACAGTGAGGGCTACTAAGACATAACGATAATGCCGCTTTGACCGGAGTGTGGACAAAGTGTCACGGCAGCATCTCTCCTCAGATGACGGAGATGAGTGGAGTGATGGAGGACGAGTTCACCACCGCTCGTCTCTACATAAGTAAAATGAAGTCTGAGGTCAAATCTCTGGTGAACCGTAGCAAACAGCTGGAAGTGGACCTGGCTGAGAACATCTGCAGGACGGAAGCGGATGAGAAGGAGCTCAACACCTGTCAGCTGCTTGTCTCACAGGTAATAGATTACATCCAAACACTCTGGAGCCGTAGTTATTCACCTTATTTAATGGATACATGATTATAATATATTAGGATATTTATTGTGGATTATATGCACAGTTCAGTTTAAGAAAGTTAAAAACCCCTTAAACTATTATAATGTTGAAATGATTATGATTATTACGAGTACATTATTATGTATTACAGCTCCGGGCGAAGATTGTGTCTCTGACGGAAGACCTGCAGAGGGTTGAGCAGAAGAAGAGGAAGCTAGAAGAGAGTCAGGACGGCCTGATGGAGGAGGTCGCCAAACTCCACGCTCAAGGTCAGACAAGTTTTACATCATGACAGAAACGCTGCTCTCCTATTGGCTGTCCATTAACTTCAACACACCATTACATCTGTGTGTGTGTGTGTGTGTGTGTGTGTGTGTGTGTGTGTGTGTGTGTCTTTGTGTGTGTGTGTGTGTTTGTCTAGGGCAAATGCAAGAGGTGTCGGTGATGGACAAAGAGAAAGAACACATGAGCAGACTGAAGGATGCTGTTGAGATGAAGGTAGAAATCAATCATGTTCTAATAATATGTTTAAAAGAACTATTAATCTACTACTTTATAATAATGATACAAAATTTTCATTACAGGTAGCAAATGCATCTCTCAGATCCTTTAATGTGTAAATTCAGAGGTTGATCTCAACAGTGTGGCTTTCTGTTCATAAACAGGATGAAGCAAGTTAGAGAAACAAAGTGTTACCCCTGTAGGTAAATGAAGCGAGTTAAAGAAATGAAGTGTTACCCCTTTAGGTAAATGAAGTGAGTTAAAGAAATGAAGTGTTACCCCTGTAGGTAAATGAAGTGAGTTAAATAAATTAAGTGTTACCCCTGTAGGTAAATGAAGTGAGTTAAAGAAATGAAGTGTTACCCCTGTAGGTAAATGAAGTGAGTTAAATAAATTAAGTGTTACCCCTGTAGGTAAATGAAGCTAGTTAAAGAAATGAAGTGTTACTGCTGTAGGTAAATGAAGCTAGTTAAAGAAATGAAGTGTTACTGCTGTAGGTAAATGAAGCGAGTTAAAGAAATGAAGTGTTACCGCTGTAGGTAAATGAAGCGAGTTAAAGAAATGAAGTGTTACCCCTGTAGGTAAATGAAGCGAGTTAAATAAATTAAGTGTTACCCCTGTAGGTAAATGAAGCGAGTTAAATAAATTAAGTGTTACCCCTGTAGGTAAATGAAGCGAGTTAAAGAAATGAAGTGTTACCCCTGTAGGTAAATGAAGCGAGTTAAATAAATTAAGTGTTACCCCTGTAGGTAAATGAAGCGAGTTAAATAAATTAAGTGTTACCCCTGTAGGTAAATGAAGCGAGTTAAATAAATTAAGTGTTACCCCTGTAGGTAAATGAAGTGAGTTAGAGGAATGAAGTGTTACCCCTGTAGGTAAATGAAGCGAGTTAAATAAATGAAGTGTTACCCCTGCAGGTAAATGAAGTGAGTTAGAGGAATGAAGTGTTACCCCTGTAGGTAAATGAAGCGAGTTAAATAAATGAAGTGTTACCCCTGCAGGTAAATGAAGTGAGTTAGAGGAATGAAGTGTTACCCCTGTAGGTAAATGAAGTGAGTTAGAGGAATGAAGTGTTACCCCTGTAGGTAAATGAAGCGAGTTAAAGAAATGAAGTGTTACCCCTGTAGGTAAATGAAGCGAGTTAAAGAAATGAAGTGTTACCCCTGTAGGTAAATGAAGTGAGTTAGAGGAATGAAGTGTTACCCCTGTAGGTAAATGAAGTGAGTAAAAGAAATTACGCTAAAGTGCTGTTTCTTCTGTAGAGGACTCTGGAGGAACAGATGGAGAACCACAGAGAAGTTCATCACAAACAGCTGAGTCGCCTCCGCGACGAGATTGAGCAGAAGCATAGAGACGTCGACCAATTCAAAGAGTACGTTATTGATTATAATAACGATCAGTGACTGACGTGGTTCTAATCAAAGTAAAGTAATAGTTATATTATTGTGATTATCTCTGTCTTTTCTAAACACAGTTGCGTATGACAGCATAGATTTTAGCACTACTTTGTGATGTCAAATTGTCTCTTCTACACTTAAGTCATTAGTTTTTTATTTGAATTGACTAAAAGAAGAAAGAATTTTCATCCTAATTCTAATAAATACGGTGGCAGTAATGGAGTATAATTAAATGTGTTGTACTGTATGTGTTAATTCAGTGTGAATCAGGCTATGCAGCTGGAGAACCGGAAACTTCAGTCTGATTTTGACAAACTTAAAGCTGAGGATCAAAACAAAGGCCAGAAACTTCAGAAACTGCAGTAAGTGTGTCCCGTTTTGTGCTCATCCTACACTCAACAAGCAGCTCTGCTGCTTTCAGACAAACATTCTCATATTTCCCAAACTGTCAGTTAGTTAGCATCAATACACCTGTTTTTATGCAATTTCAATTCAATATTAAAAAAAGAACATTCAGTGGAAACACAGGAGTAATTCAATTTGAAATATCTCTAAATAATGTTTCCTTTTGACTGAGGTGTAAAATTGGTGTATGGATAAAACAAATATGTTAGAGAAACAAGCATTTATTCACATTTGGATAAAATGATAAGAGCATCAGTCAGGTTGTTTTATTAAACTTAGACTTGTTTGTGTGATTAAGGTTCCTGAATGAGAAGAGAGAACAAGCCAAAGAGGACCTGAAGGGTCTGGAGGAAACTGTGGTCGGTGGATTATTGTTATTATTTTAAACTTTTATTGTATATTGTCAGCAGAAGGGACACATCTAACATCAGCTGAGTTATTGTTATTCCTCCAATAGGCCAAAGAGCTGCAGACGCTGAACAACCTCCGTAAAGTCTTCATCCAAGACCTCAGCACTCGAGTCAAGAACGTAAGAAATCCAGTCAGTTCATCAGAGCGTGATCCACCAATAACAACGTCTACAGAACTTCACGGAGAAAATTGTCTTAGAAAACGAGTGATTAGATGGTTGTTCTGAAGCTAAATGCTTTCATCAAAGTACAACCTGCAGGTTTCTCTCCCCCAGCCGAGGTGTGGGTGCAGCATTGGGGTGAATGTGTCTCCAGAGTGGATGATGGTTGGCGATGGGAAATAGAACAGTGGTGTATCCTGACACCTTGACAGGTCTGCAGGTCTACATTTATACCAATGGCTGCAGTTGATTGCCCCTTTTTGGGATTCTTTTATTGGGTGTCCCTTCAGATCATAATAAAAGCAGTTATAGTCATAGAAATGTGACTAATAATAATATTAGTGTCAGTGGGTGTCAGGTAGGTCCAGGTTAACGATCCATGGAAACCTGTGAGGAGAGAAAGCATAGAATCTCTGACAAAGAATCAAAGTAATGTCCATAATGGGACATTAATATATACAAATGGAGAGGAAGAGGAGCTCCGTGAATCATAGGAAGTCCTCCGGCCGTCTTGAAAACCTTTGGCGGGAGAAAAAGGGAAGAAACATTTGGGAGAGCAATAGAGGAGGATCCCTCTATCAGGATGGACAGAATTGTAATATATGTCTTGTGACTAGAAGTACAATAGATGTCATGTGACTAGAAGGACAATAGATGTCATGTGACTAGAAGGACAATAGATGTCATGTGACCAGAAGGATAATAGCTGTCATGTGACCAGAATGAACAACGTAACAGTTACAGCATATTCAATGATTCTGACATAATGATTCATATAGTAGTAGTAGTAGAATGATGAAGAAGTTAAGGTTAACTACCATAAATAACAGCAACAGTGGATATAGTGGAATAATAATGATAATAGAAGCAGTAATGGCATTGGCAATACTAATAACAATGCTAGTACTAATAATAATAATGAGAATAGCAGCTGGTGTCAGGCATGACCAGGGTCCAAATAAAACCAGGATCCATGTAAACCGGGTAATTGCAATAATCTAGTCTAGAAGTAACAAAAGCGTGAACTCAATTTTCTGCATCACATTGAGACAAGATGTGATGATTTTTTAAATGTTATGTAGGTTATAAAGGACAAGTCTTCATCAAAGATAATGCTGAGGTTTTGTACGTGGTGCTGGATGCCAGAGCAATGCCATCAAGAGAAATTATATCATTAGATAATTCATTTCTAGTAAAATAATTTATACTAATAACTACTTGAGACACAATTATCAAAACCTGTAACTCGTGTACCAAACCCCTGAACCAGTTCTGCTGAAATACAAGCACAAGTCCTGCTTTACACTCAGATTGCAGTTCTAAACCACAGTTTCTTCAAACCAGTTCATGCTTCTCTCACATTTGGCACAATCGTCATGAATAAAGCTTTCTTTTAAACAGAGTTCAGAGAACGACTGCGACGAGGCTGGTGGCAGTCTGGCTCAGAGGCAAAGGATCGTCTTCTTAGAAAACAACCTGGAGCAGCTCAGCAAGGTCCACAAGCAGGTGAGGGCTCACAATACAGGAAACGTTCACACCAGTTCACATTCGATGCTGTCGCTAAACTCACCATCTTTAAGCTCACTTCACACAGTAGTTCATCGTGACTCAGGTCACTCACAGTCCTTTTTTAAACAATGGATCCTCAGTTTAAATTGAAGACAAAAGTAGATTCTCATTTCAAGCTGAAAACTATTGATTTTCCCAAATGAAATAACAACTGTGGGATTATATCATCTCTAACTGGGGAATACTACTATCCACAATCACCAAATAATTGATACATTTGCATAATACATACAATGCCATTCATTTGATATCGCATAATCCATACAGAGTTATTTATTTGTCTTGACCCTCCAACATGTAAACTCATTATAATACACACTAGCTCTCACTAGGAGCGCTATTTAAACATACTTTTCTCACAATATATATATATACATATATTGTTTCCTGCAGCTTGTGCGGGACAATGCTGACCTTCGCTGCGAGCTACCCAAGCTAGAGAAGCGTCTGCGGGCGACAGCAGAGCGAGTGAAAGCTCTGGAAGCTGCCCTGAGAGATGCCAAGGAGTCGGCCGTAAGGGACCGCAAACGCTACCAACAGGAAGTGGACCGCATAAAAGAGGCTGTGCGCTCCAAGAACGTCTCCAGGAGAGGACACTCTGCTCAGATTGGTGAGGAAATGTTTGTTGCAACCACAAATAAGTAAACATACTACTGATTCAGATCTTCAGGACAAATCCCAAGGTGGTGCTAAATGTAAAGGGTTCATCCTCGGAGGACTTTCCAGGGTTGTAGTGTAAGTTTGTATCCTGAAGGTGGCTCTGGTCACCAGATGCGTTGTTGTGATTCTCTAAGGAGAATCCAGCAGCAGTAATGCGTCAGACTGACTCTGGTACATGGTTGAAGAAGCCAACAGCCAACTTACCTTTTACCTGTCTTCATGTAGCCAAGCCAATCAGAGCCGGACATCAGCATCATCAGCACCCATCCTCCTCTCCATCCATCAGACTGACCATCCGAGGAGGGGGGGCGAGGTCCAGTCCACGTCATCACTCCCCCCGACAGCAACCACCTCAACAACCGGAAAAACAACAACCCATCTGAGCTACGTCAAGTAAGCCACAGGTGAGTCACAATCACAGCAACCACATCAACAACCTCATCATCCACATCAACCACGTTAATAACCACATCAACCATGTTAATAACCACATCAACCACGTTAATAACCACATCAACCATGTTAATAACCATAGCAACCATGTTAATAACCACATCAACCACATTAATAACCACATCAACCACGTTAACCATATCAACCACGTTAATAACCACATCAACCATGTTAATAACCACATCAACAACCTCATCATCCACATCAACCACGTTAATAACCACATCAACCACGTTAATAACCACATCAACAACCTCATCATCCACATCAGCCACGTTAATAACCACATCAACCACGTTAATAACCATAGCAACCATGTTAATAACCACATCAACCATGTTAATAACCACATCAACAACCTCATCATCCACATCAACCACGTTAATAACCATAGCAACCATGTTAATAACCACATCAACCATGTTAATAACCACATCAACAACCTCATCATCCACATCAACCACGTTAATAACCACATCAACAACCTCATCATCCACATCAACCACGTTAATAACCACATCAACCATGTTAATAACCACATCAACCATGTTAATAACCACATCAACCATGTTAATAACCACATCAACCACGTTAATAACCACATCAACCATGTTAATAACCACATCAACCATGTTAATAACCACATCAACAACCTCATCATCCACATCAACCACGTTAATAACCACATCAACAACCTCATCATCCACATCAACCACGTTAATAACCACATCAACCACGTTAATAACCACATCAACCATGTTAATAACCACATCAACCATGTTAATAACCACATCAACCATGTTAATAACCACATCAACCATGTTAATAACCACATCAACCATGTTAATAACCACATCAACCACATTAATAACCATAGCAACCATGTTAATAACCACATCAACCACGTTAATAACCATAGCAACCATGTTAATAACCACAGCATCCGCGTTGATAACCACATATACCTATTTAATAACCATTTTATATAAATAAAAGTGTATCACTTCCTGTCTTCACAGGTGGAAGACAACGCCAGATGATTTTCCTTTTCTGTGGATCTTTACATTTCTGAAGTCTCCTGCTCTCACCACTCTGCCTTTAATGGAACCAGACTCCTTGTTTCAACAACGTCCCACCTTAACAGCCATTCCACCTTAAGAGCCAGCAAGTGCTTATTCCCTCGTAAGTTCTCTGTCTTTGGTTTTTCAAAAATAAAAGATTTGGTGCTCCAAGTCTGTTTGTTCTCACTAAGTTAATTCTGTTTGAATTGTTAAATAACAAGTTTAATTAATAAATAAATCAGTTTGATAAGTTAAGTAATGAGTAAATAATAATGCTAAACAAGTTGAATAATGCCTTTATTAAGTTAAATAATGAGTAAATAATAATGATAAATAAGTTGAATGGCATTAATATGTAAAATAATGTAATCATAGTTATGTTAAATTAATTCAATAATGGGTTTGATAAGTTAAATGAGATAATATTATGCTAAGTTGAATTAGTTAAGTAATGTGTTTAAAGTGGCAATAGACAACTTGCATGTATGTATTTAACTGTATCATATTTTATTCTATTCCAGAATGGGCTGAAGCATTGTATTAATAGGCCAGTAATGATCAGCTCAGGAACTACAGATGAAAATTAGCTCATGAGCTAACTCTGACACACTTAAATAGCAAAGAGTTTTTGGTATTAATTTTACTGCCACTGTACAGGGATTTTAGCATTGTAAAGTTTAACAACCGCGACAACGGTTACTTCATAATGATATGTTAAATTATAAACAACTTGTCTATTGCCAATTTAATGAGTTCAAATATGAGTTCAATGAGTGAAATATCTGCAGTTAACAGAAAACTCCTTTAATGCAGACGTGCTCTCTTTCCATTCCCTGGTTAAAAGATGTTGATCCATGTGTTTTTATGGAAATTCTAAATGTTTTGAAAAAATAAATCACAAGTTTGGAGTGATAAAAATAGAAGCAAATAATTTGATACTGAGTAAACATTTCCGCTTTTTCATTCCAGCCAAATTTCCTGTGATCAATTATCAGTGACAAAGTTACAATTAAGATCGAGGCTAATATCTCAGAATTTTGTCATAACAATTTTGAAATAAAAAATATTGTCTCTATAATGTGATAGGAGACCTAGATCAGAATAAAAAGTTTACATAATTAATTATCTTTGTACAGTTCCTCTTCACCCACAGGACTGCTGCATACTGGATGTTTTTCCCTTTTCACACCATTCTTTGTAAACCCTAGAAATGGTTGTGCGTGAAAATCCCAGTAACTGAGCAGATTGTGAAATACTCAGACCGGCCCGTCTGGCACCAACAACCATGCCACGCTCAAAATTGCTTAAATCACCTTTCTTTCCCATTCTGACATTCAGTTTGGAGTTCAGGAGATTGTCTTGACCAGGACCACACCCCTAAATGCATTGAAGCAACTGCCATGTGATTGGTTGATTAGATAATTGCATTAATGAGAAATTGAACAGGTGTTCCTAATAATCCTTTAGGTGAGTGTATATGTGTGTATATGTGTATGGGTCTCTAAATAGCAAGTCAAATGTATTTAGTTTTTTCTAAGCCAAATTTATGATTTCTTTACATTAAATTACATTTCATTTAGCTGACGCTTTTATCCAAAGCGACTTACATCCTTATACACTGTAGACACAGCAACAGGGAGCAATTAGGGGTTAAGTGTCTTGCTCAGGACACATCAACATGGATACAATAAATATATGAATGAAAACAAAACAAAGTTATGATTAGCAAAATCATTTTTAGCTTCATATTGCCCTTTCAATTGATTTGTAAGCCGTATATTGATGTACATGGTTTTTTATTATTCCTAACATTTGATGAAGTTTTTATTTTCCTGGACTGAATGTTTTATCAACCTGATGTGTTTTTAAAATAATTCATATTTATTACAGAGTTGTTTTTATAGATTTATTAAATGGATTTCTTTTTTTACTTTGTTGAGACAGTATTCATCAGCTCAGTCGTTTCTATCTGTGTAAACCTTCTACGGTGCAAAGTGTTGATGTGCAAAGTGTTTTCTTCTGAGTGTTGTAACTGAACATTCTTCTGAGAAGCAGTTTTTAACGCCAGCTTTCTGTTGAACCAGTGTCTGCTTTATGTGTTATTAAACTGTAGTTCAGTTACTGTGTTATTGTATTATTATGTTGACAGAAACCTAAAATGATGGTTGTATCATCAAGGTGATGAAAACGTACTCGCTTCACCACGATAATTAAAAAAAGCTTCATATTTACAACAGCTATCTTCCATATGTGATAATGAACAACAGGAAGTGAATGTGAGTATAATTAATACACATTACTTTGACTCCTTCCCCTTTTTTAGCATTTAAAAACCCTCTAAAAACTAGTAAGAAATGGTTTATAGCACACTGTCAGTAGTTAGTTATTTGTACTCACAATGTTCTTACAATATGTTTTAAAAGCTTTATTAATTTCTGATGTGCAATACAAATCTTGCTGCACAACAAAGCATGTATTTTTACTTGTTTACAAGTGCAAACAAATTCACAGCCCATGATAAAACATTTATTCAATGTGGATATGGGTCGATTGTTACATAACATTTACTGTTGACATTAATCAAATCAAATTTATTTCTATGGCCCATTTAAAAACATTTGCTGACCAAAGTGATTTCCAACAGAGCAGACAACCAAAACATTCATATACACAGGCAGAGATCAAGATCGAATCAGTGAGTAGCCTAATGCAAAACTAATACACATTGAGGAGTCACAAATCATGGACTTCAAATGCTTAAGTAAAGAGCTGGGTCTTGAGCTTGTCTTTCAACAACCCCGTAGAGGCTCACCGGTTTCAAGTACCCACATGGACCCAGTATGGAGCATAGAGTGGGAGCTGGAGAAGTGCCAGTTTGTCATCTGTGCACTACCGAGGGGCCCTTGGGCAAAGCACCGGACCCTCAAAAAGCTTCCCGGCTGCTGTTAGTGATATCTGCCTTTTCAGATAGAGGCTTTATTTCACTGTGTGCAAAGTTTTCACAAGTTACTGTGGAGTGATCAGGAATAGTCTTGCCAGTTGGATTAATAATGGATTTTGAGTCTATGGCACTTGTTTTGAATACATCTTAAAGTATTTTCTCCCCGGTGCTAATTTTGAAGCTTGTCTTTTTGTCATTTCATGCGACCCACCTGCAGCACTGTCTAACAGCAGGGGAACATGATATCAAATATAAAGGGGCAGTGGTCAGATATAACAGTCCTTAAACCTTATGAAAAAAGAGGCTGAGGCATTCAATCCTAGATTAAAAACTAAATCTAAGGTGACGGCCACATTTATGAGATGATCTACACACGTTGAGCAAGATTACAGGATTTAAGGCTAAGAGTCGTAGGGAAACAGTTCCAGCAGCTGGAAGGGATCACCTGGTTTGAGAGGGAGCTAAAGGCCAAATAAGGGAGCTTTGACTTATAAATATACTGCCATCCATTGTAAATATATTGTTACTTTAAAAATATATTATTGTTTGGTATATTCAAGTTAAGTATATACTTCTGTACATAATACATATACTGCTGTACTGTGTTTTACCTTGTTCTTTGTAGTATTCTATATTTTTAGATCTCTAAAGTGAATGTATATTATCAATAATAATTATTGGTGTGTTTGTGTTCATTTAAAAATATTTTCTTCAAACTTTGTTCTGATAAGAAATCATCTGTTTATTGTTTACAGTCCAGTCAAAACCTGGCGCTCCCTCTGTTCTTTTCAAACAATACTATTTCTGAATGAATGTGATGACTTCCATCTCTGATGATGTGAGTCCATTTGATGATCAGGTCCAACTCCGGACACTTTACTTCCTGCCCAGGTTGAAGAGTTCTTGGCTCTCGATGAGGATGAACTCCACAATCTGGGTCTGGTAGACCATGTTGACAGCCATGTTTCCTGCGTCCAGCTCAGGCCACATCAGCGTTGGACCAAACACGATGCCGATGCCCTGAGTAGACATTAGGTTCTTTCTGGAAAAGTATAGAACTCTAAAAAACAACAGATTGAACAGTAAGTAAAGGGAAACATGGGAACATGCAGAGTTTACATTTTAAATCAAAACACACATTATGGAAAAGTCATGGGCTTCTTTTATTTTTTATCTAAACAGAAGTATTTTGTAATATTAAAACCAACTTGCCACTTTGCCCTTTGTTGCAGCATCATTGGGTGTTGTGCTGTAAATTACTGTCAGATCAACTTTGACATGTCATTCCTCTTAAAGAAAGCCACAAGGCTTCAGGCTTAATGTAATTTGGCTGATAAACACATGATTTCAGAGCATTTATTCCTCTGACTACACTGTAAACCCCCCCCCCACCAATGTTTTTAGCCCAAATTGCAGATGCTTTTTTTCTCATATTAAATCCTGATTATCTCCTCATTCACAAGGTCTATTTGAAAAATGTAAAAAGCTATAAAATACAGAAGACCCTTGTGAAGATAGATAATAAGGCCACATATGTGTTAGTGGTATATTGGTTTATGATAATACACATACAAAAAAAAATGTAAAAAGATGTATTTTCTTGAAAATTCTTAAAAGTTCATTTTTATTACCTTACACATCGATATGAACACTTTTAGATTTAAATAGCTCAATATTATAGGAGTATCTGCGAAGCTTGGCTTTGATTGAGTGAAGTTAAGTATTTTTAATAATTATTTTAGTTAAATAAATGTAGAGAACTCATGTTAACTCCGCTCAAGCATGAAAGTTCCCACAGTCCTCGGTGGTCCCTGAACAGGGCTCGTTTCACTGCAGCATGGTGCTCCTTGGCCTTAGCTGTCAGTAGGGAGCAGGAAGGCCTGGAATATTGATATTTCAGCCATAAGTAAGTCAATTTTCATATTTTTTGCTGGACACAAATGACATTCTTGTGCATATCTTTGCGATGCTTTGTGTGAATGGTTGGTATTGGCAGACTCTGTAGGCTCTAAGGATTCTAAAACCGTTGAGTTTAGCCCTCTAGATAGTTCCTAACTTTTTTAATCAGCATTTTTCAAAACTCGGGGTCCATACTTAGTCGGTTTTGAGTCACTTTAAGTCATGCTTATGGTTTATGTTTATAATTATTGTGTAATAGTGTTATAAACATGACACAATTAAGTTATATTGACTTGTGAGGCAGGGATTTGACATTTTTTGTTTTATTTGATTTTTTCTTATATTTTTTTGATACGCTCAATCCTAGAGGCTGAACCCAATGTTCCAAGATCGGGCCTGATGGGGGGTGTATAGTTAAATAGATTAAGTAGTGTGTACTCAAAGTTTTAGAAAAAGTTCTACTAACTTAATTATGTCAAGTTGGTGTAACGTGTTCTTCCTTTTGAGTAATTTTAGATTAAATGGAACTATTTTGTGTATAAGTAAGCATAACTGAAAAACATAACTTAAGTACAACTTAATTTAATTAAGTAATTACGTGCTAAGAATGATAAAGTCATGTTATTTATATTGTTTCAATGTGTATTAATACAACTTTACCATATATTATAAAATTTTTATTCATACATTGCAATGAAAACACCATTTGACCAATTAATTAAATATAACAACCTACAAATAAAACTAAATACACATTTCTTTAGTTTCTTTTAAAACAAGTCATATCTTCCTATATTTGCTACCACTCACCACAATTGCTATTGGCTGTCTCACCATGTTGCTTTGAGCATAATTGGTTAATCTGACTGTCATTCAGAAAACTGACCAATGACAACTGCACGCGCATCAAATTTGAAATTCTGTCTTTTGGAGGGAAAGCTGCTGCCGGCACCTGCGCCGGTACGTCTGCTCGTCTCAGCTGTTACAGGCATCGATACCTGCAGGCTATTATCTGCGTTATTACCTGAAGTATTTTACATATGCCAGCGAATTTGACTTGTGGGATTTCAACGGAGAACAAAAGACTGGAACACAGAGGAAGGAGTATACGGGATCTGGTCACTTCAGTTAAGAGAAGATATCAGGTAAGAAAACATTTTCCCTGTGATTTTCTGAAACGACCTAACGTAATGTTTTGTGTTCTTGTCCTTAATTTATGTTGCCCAGTCTAAAAATATTTAATTTTAGACAAATATGTAGCTTAAACAAATTTAAAAAGTAACGTTATTACATTAAAATCAGTTAATTTGTAGTGTTCAATAGAGTTCATAGTGGATTAAATAATGCTGCAGGCGGATAAACAGACTGTAACAAAGAGTTTGGTTAGCTAGTTAAGTAAGCTAGCCACAGGTGTTAGCTTGATTCATGATTCTGGTTTATAGGTTTTAGGGGATTTTTGAGAGTTAGTGTCAAGTGTAATCCAAAAGGTGAGCCAATGTAGAATAATCTATCAAACAAATTAGACTGGGCGCCTAACTGAGGAGTACTATTATATTTATTGGACCAGAAAAAAATTATATATTAAAGATATGGTGTGCAATTACTGATTTCTCAACAGTATGGAAGTTATTAATTAATGAGAAGCATGTTTTATATTCCAAGGTAACAGCTTTGAGATATAATTGACAGTATTCTTCACTGTTTCCAACTGTACTTCACACAGCAAAGGACCCTAAGCAGATCACAAGAAGGCTGAAGAACCAGGAGTGACAAGATACCACCGGATTGTGGGGCACAGAATTAAACCCAGGGACAGGTAAGCAAACATACAGAGATCGGATTTGTTCTTACATTAAAACAATATAATACAGCAAAAATGTGCTTCTAAACAGAAACATTCATGCTTACATACACATAAATACACACATCCAAACATACATACTGTAAAAATACGCTGTGTTCATTTAAGAAGTCTGCGCAGAACAAACGCATGCATGAGTTCCTCTGAGTTAGCCTCTGAGTTGTGGAAGTGTTTGAGTTGGAAAAAGCCAAGCTTGGTGATGCTGGTGATATCATCCCTAAAACTGAGTTTATCATCCATGGTTACTTATAGGTTTTTAATCTGTTTTTAGTGATCTGAACAGCTGTCCACCGGTCCCCATCCAACCTGACAGCTTGAGAGGATCTGCAGAAAATCTCCAAATCCAGGTGTGTAAAGCTTGTTGCGTGCCAAAGGTGCATTAACTAAATACAGAGTAAAGGGTCTGATTACGTATGTCAATGTGATATTTCAGTTTTTCCATATTAATTAATTTGATAATGTGATAACTGCTAATGATAAGAAACTTGCTTTTATTTTTCAGATCAAGCATCGGAACGTTTACGGGGGAGAACATGCACCCAACAACACCCAAAGTCCATCACTAGTAAGTATCAACTGCAGTATATAATACAAAATATTATTCCATTTAACCCACTATTTCAACCTTACATTGTGATTAATATATGTAGTATTAAGTATGATTTCTTAAGTACTTTAATGATCTCAGCAAAGTACATTTGTAAGACATTTCCCTCACTGGCCATAGAAAAATTGAAAAACCTTTTCTGAGTTGTACGGTAGCCCTGAGAGCTCAGCGCACTGCAACTTAAGAAAACATGCTAATAGACAAAACACAAGTAAATTAAGAAAACAACTTCATCAAATTGACAACACACGTGCAACATTTAGGAAACATTGAGTTCTGCTAACTTATTCAGGTTTACAGTGTACCTGTATATGACATACTTCAACATAAAGCCTACAATATAACCTACAAATGTGTTATGTTGTGTTTTATCATTTTAAATCAACTTGTTCAGTTTGGAGGGGAGACATGTAGGAGCAGTAAATAGGCATACTTATTTTTTTTTTTTTATATGAACATGTAAATTGGATCAAAAAGGTTGGAGTTTGTTTGTTTGTTTCATCATTTTTGGGTTCGGAGTTCATAGTGTAAACACCTGCATTTAGTGTGGTGTGAGGGCTTTACTTCATTCATAAAGTCTTTGAAGATTTGTTAAAAAAGATGCTTGTAGGACCACTGTTGGGTTTCTCACTAATTACTATGCACTTATAATTTATATCATTGATTGTTATTTTTAAATGTATTTTCCCAAACCCCCAGGGGTCTTTTGTTTTCAATGAAGTTCTTCACTCTCTTAAACGTGTTCAGCTGGTGTTAGCTTCGGTTTTGTTCAAGTCTAAATAGTGTTGAAGTCCCTTTAATGACCTGAAACCCTTCCTGTGTATTATTATTATTACCTCAGCACTCTTTGAGAAGGTAAAGTAAAATGACCAGTTAAAGATATGAATGCCTCATAACATCAGAAGTGGTGTGTGAAGTCACATTGGACGGGTCATCGGTTCTACTAACTGACAATGCAGCTCTGCCTTGCAAGCGGTCCTAGGGTCAAAGACTGACTCTTGAACATCAGTATATTCCTTTTTTTATTTTGAGAATTTAAGCAATTAGTTGATTTACATTTTCTGCTAATTGGCTAATAACTGTTTTTTTAAATGGTATGTTTTCAGCTTGTAGACTTCATAAATCTTCAGGTGCGCTTCAGGTGTTAAGGCTTACCTGTGCAGGTGGCTGAAGAGCAACTCCATGGTGTCCTGGTTGGGCTTAGGTAGTTCCTTGATCAGTTTTTTCACAGCCTGAACTTTGAGTTTGGATTCTTTAATCTCTGTAAGAGAAAAAACAGCAACAGTTGTTTAGTAAATGCATTTTTCTGTAGTTTAATATCTTTAACATGCATATAGTATTTTAGTTCAAGATGTGTATAGTATTTCAGTTTGTCCATATAGATAGGCAGTTTAATAATGGTAGCCATACCATTCATTTATCATTTATTTTGTCTGTATTTGATCACATTTGTCTATTTTAGCTTTTTTTTTTCTTCTTAGGGAAGTTTTTTACACTGTAAAACATTTTGCAAAATGCAATGATAATGAAGTTATAAGTACTATTACTGAAAAAAAATGATTACTTCTGAGGAACAAGGCTACAAATTGAGACAGGCTGTGATTTTGTCTTGATATTTTAGTTTACATTGAGTTATTTGACTCACTGACAGCCTCCACAAATGGCTGGAAGAACCTGAAGGGGAACAGCGGCTCGGGCAGCTCCCGGAAAAACAACTTGAGGGCCCCAGTGACAACGTGGATGTCCTCCCACTGACTATGGTCCAGGTCCAGGTCCTCCTCTAGGGAGGCAGGCCAGAGTAAGAATCCTTTAGTGTTTACATCCATTCAAACATGAATATGAAAATGTGTACCCTCATAAAGCCACATGTGGGATCAGATTCACTTGGTTTGCTTTGGCTCCTTTTTCACATCAAAATATAATTTTCAAAACTCATAATAATGTAATACTAATTCAAGCCTCAGAATCTCACACAAAATGAAAATGTGTCTTCCATGAGTTAAAACCACACAGTCACATATCACATCCAGATTAAATAATTATGTGAAATACAAACTTGTTCTCATCGGTATTTGAGTCTATTGTTTTCGTATAAATTGTTGGAAGATATATTAGGCAGTAAAAAGCAAGCATCACGGAAGCTGGAAGGTATATGGCGTTCCAATAATCTAGAGGAATCCCGGTTAGTCTGGCGGGACAGTCTGAGAACATACAAGAAGGCCCTCGGTAATGCCAGAGGAGCTTACCACTCATCAGTAATAGAGAATCACAAGAACAACCCCAGGTTTCTCTTCAGCACTGTGGCCAGGCTGACGGAGAGTCACAGCTCGGTGGAGCCGTGTATTCCTACAGACTTCAGTAGTAGTAGTAGTAGTAGAAGCTCTGTGGAGCCGTGTATTCCTTCAGACCTCAGTAGTAATGACTTCTTAAAATTCTTCAATGACAAGATTCTGGCTATCAGAGGTAGGGTTGGTGATCTCCTGCCCTCAACTACTGACTGTTTATCCTCAAGTGGACTGGCCTTGGAGGCGACTGTGGGCCCTGATGTGTGTTTGGATGGCTTTTTCCCCATAAACCTTGACCAACTGTCTTCAACGGTTTCTGCTTCTAAATCTTCTACCTGTCTCCTGGACGCCATTCCAACGAGGCTGCTCAAAGGTTTTGCCTTTGATTGGCACCTCTCTGCTGGATATTATCAATGGTTCTTTACTAACAGGTCATGTACCACAGTCTTTCAAAGTGGCTGTAATTAAACCTCTTCTAATGGTGTGTTCACACCGAACGCGACGCGAAATTTCGCACCGCGTTACTCGCGTGAGTTTACTCGCTCGACTTTATGTGGTTAATTCCCGTCAACGCAAATTCGCTTTAACGCGTCTGAAAGGGGGCGGGGCTTATCTCCGTGGCTTATCTCCGTAAAAACAGTACCGTTTCCCCCATCCACCATTAAACTAACCACTAGTTCTGCTTTAAACGTCTTGTGGAAGTCCCTCTAATGTCGGACCATCAAACGCCCCCGTGTCCGGGTTCATAATATCATCCGTAGCCGCACAACAGCGTCTGAATGACGGCCGCTGCCAGCGCTACTTCAGGTGGATCAGAAGCCGTTTGATTCAAACCGGCAGGACGGCGGTGATGACGCGCAGAGCTTCTCAACGCTGATTGGCTTTCGCCAAGCGATTTTTCGCCAGAGTTGGAAAATTTCAACTCACGCGAATTTCGCGTCAAACGCGCCGCACCAAACGCGTCTAACCATTGACTTTACATGTAATCTGGTCGCGCGAAAAATTTGCGTCGCGTTCGGTGTGAACACACCATTAAGAAGCCAACTCTCAATCCAGAGGTGTTGCTAACTACAGACCCATCTCTAACCTGCCCTTCCTGTCTAAGATTCTGGAGAAAGTAGTTACAAATCAGTTGTGTGACTTTTTACATAGCAATAGTTTATTTGAGGACTTTCAGTCCGGATTTAGAAAGCATCATAGCACGGAGACAGCTCTGGTGACAATTACAAATGACTTTCTAGTTGCATCAGATAGGGGACTTGTAACTGCTGTGGTCCTGTTAGACCTTAGTGCTGCGTTCGACACCATTGACCATGACATCTGATGCCCCTCATCTCTGGCTCCGTCTGCTGTCGTGGAACTCGGTCATCTGGATCGTGGTCCATGCCTACTACTTATTACATGAATAATTTCTGTGACATCCATCGAATGTGCTGTAACTCTGTTACGTTGATTCTGTACACATGACATCTATTGCTTTTGTCCATCTGGGGAGAGGGATCCTCCTCTGTTGCTCTCCCTCAGGTTTCTTCCCCTTTCTTTTCCCTGTGAAAGGGTTTTCACTACTATTTTTAGGGGGAGTTTTTCCTGATCCGATGTGAGGTCCCGGTACAGGGATGTCGTATGTGTACAGATTGTAAAGCCCTCAGAGGCTGTATTTGTGATTTTGGGCTATACAAAATAAACTGAATTGAATTGAATCTTATTACAGAGAACAGACCAGGTCATTGGTATTAAGGGTACAGCACTAAGCTGGTTTAAGTCATATTTATCAGATCAATCTCAGTTTGTATGTAAATGATGAAGCCTTGATGAACACCGGCGTTTGTCATGGACTTCCACAGGGTTCTGTACTTGGACCAATTTTATTCACCTTATATATGCATTCTTTAGGCAATATTATCAGGAAACACTTGATGAGCTTTCATTGTTATGCCGATGATACTCAGCTATACATATCGATCAAGCCAGATGAAACCAACCAGGTGGCTAAACTTCAAGTGTGTCTCAAAGACATAAAAACCTGGATGACCTGCAACTTCCTGATGTTGAACTTGGACAAGACTGAATTTATTTTGCTTGGCCCAGAACACCTCAGAAATCAATTATCAAATGATTTAGTTTCTCTTGATGGCATTGCTCTGGCATCCATCACTATCGTAAAGAATCTAGGAGTTGTCTTTGATCAAGACTTGTCCTTTGGCTCCCACGTGAAACAGATCTCAAGGACTGCCTTCTTTCACCCACGCAACATTTCAAGGATCAGGGACATCTTGTCTCGAAGGGATGCAGAAACATTGATCCACGCATTTGTTACTTCAAGACTGGATTACTGTAGCTCCTTATTATTCAGCCCCTAGATATGCTGCTATAGGCCTAGACTGCTGGGGGACATCTTCGGATACAATGAGCTCCTCTCTCCTCGTCTTCTATCTCTCTCTTTGTTGCTCTCTTGAAGGTTTCTTCCCTTTTTTCCCTGTAAAAGGGTTTTTACTTTTTTTTTTGGGGGGGGGGGGGGGATGTTTCATGGATTTCATGGATTAACCCTTTCATTAGGAACATTGTGCAATTGGGAAACTGATTGGCTTTTCATCATTGAGTTGAATTATGATGCCACTGTGTTTCTGTTCAAACGTATTTCCAGTTGTAAATGAGTGAAACCAGATGCAGTCAGAGCGTGTCTGTTGAGGATTCATCAGCTCGCTCACAGTCCGGGCGCGCGGAGGCGCCCGAGACTTCGGCGCGTGCGGCCAGGGACCTGCGCGCCAGACGACGGGGACGAGCGGGGGACGCTCCGGCTCACACCTGAAGAGAATCAACGTTCCCCGCAGCTGAATCTCGTCAGAGTGATTGCGGGGAATAAGAGCGAGTGAGCGGAGTGGGTTCAACGTGAGTGCGTGCTTGGAGTAGACGTGATTCAGGAACTACGACAGTTTGGATTACAAGCCACGGAGAAGACAAGGGTGAGCAACGCTGCCAGTTAAGGAGGCAGGCGTGAGGAACATTGTACGGAGCTTACCCGTCGCTGTCAGTTCTGAAGACAGTTGTTTTTTGTTTGAATTTTGGACTGAGTTATTTTGTGTTAAATAAACAACGCCAGTTCACTGGCTGAATGGTACATCGGCTTGTGTCGTGCACTTGGGGTCTGAGAGAAAACCATAACAGTGTCAACAACATGTTCCAGTTGAACTGACCCTGATCCACAATGAAGCGAAGCTTCTGGATCGTTGCCAGATTTCCACTAACTCTGTAGATCCCGTCAGCATCCAGACCTAAAAGCACAAATAAACAATGTTCCTGTGGTGTTTCATGGACAAAATAAAGGAAACTTAACACAAACTGACTTCAATCAGTAATTTATATAGTAAGCAGGGGGCAGAAGTCGTGGTTTCATTGTATTAAATTTGAGAAAGTTAAAGGAAGGTTTGGTAAAAAAAGTTTTGTTATATTGTTGAATCTCTCAGCTAATGTTTTACCAAAATACCTTTAAGATAAAGAAAAAAAAACAACATGGGAGCAAACCAAGGATGCAGAGGACAGTCTTCTCGTAAGAACTATTGTAAGAACTGATTCACGGCTCGTCATCATGAACCTACCTCGCTTGTCAACAGCATCCAGACATATGTGAACAAACCTCGGCACCGTGGTTCCTTCACGTTCACAGAGAGTCAACAGATGGCAGCCGAACACTCGATCTGAGACCAACATGATCACATGAATCATCATCAGTCAGTGTGTAGCATTTCAGTGTGACTTGACAGGTGTGTAGTTTAGATCGTTTGAGAGGTGGGTGAGGTCCGAGCGAGGGCCCTGGCCTGGTGTAACCCTTTTATGAAACCTTCTCTAGGTATTATTGCAACATGTTTAATGACTAATTGTTAATGTGACAGATGTTTTAATGACAAATTAACCAACCTCTCAGATTTATAGTTTCTGTCTGAACCAGACACTCTGTTTTGCTCCTTCAATGGCTTAGGGTTCATATGGGTCAGGGTTCATGTGTTAGGGTTCATGTGGGTCAGGGATCATGGGTTAGGCTCAATGCTACCGAAAAACAGAAACACATTTGCACACTTATGTCTAATGTATGTAGTTTATAATATGTGATCATATGTTTACATTGTGTAGTCTAGTTGTTGTTATTAGTTAATTAGTTAAGCCTGAGGGGGACCCTATCAAATGATGATCAAATTATAATAAAATTATAAAATGATGGCTTATCGCGAAACAATATAGTGATATTACTTATACAAATATTAATGAGTCATTTGAAATGTTGCACAATGTTAAGTGAGTAATTGTTAATGTTACAGAAGTTTTAATGTTAAACAATAATTATAAACAGTTTTATTGTTCCCCCAGTAACTTAAGGAAGGGCACTCATATGTTAGACGTTCAATGTGTAAAGAAAAAGCAGAAACCTTTGATGAGGCCTTTTTCCTTCAGAGTCTTCATTGAAGGACGTCTTGTGATGAACTTCTTCAGTCTGTTCTTCACTCCGTTTTTGTCAGTGCTGTCGGAGTTGCTGTGTTTCAGCTTGGAGCTGCTGAACATATCTGCCAGAAATAACATAAACCTTAAACACCTGAGATTTGTTTCCTGTCTAATATTTGTCTCTTTCAATTTAGGTGTATCTACACAATTTTCAAATATATAAACACAACAGGAATAACAAATTATTGTTTTCCCGTGTCCTTGCCTACTGTTTCCTGCCAGTTCTGTTGGACTCAAGCATTTAAAGGTTTTTCAAGTCAAATCATTGCATTATGTCTGCTGCCTCCTTGTCTTTGTCTGGCATTTTGGGTCCATCCCCTGCTACCTGCGCTGCAGACCATGACGTTACAAACCCACCAATTATGGATCCAGCAGAGCGACCCCATTTTTCCAAGAAGGCTAGTGAGTTTGATTTGATCGTGGCAAGACTCACAGCCTCCAAACCACGGCAGCATAGTCATCTCTTGGTTCAGAAACCATCGCTCAGCAGCAGTGGTTTAAGGAGAGACCTTGAGTAAGTCCCTTTGTTCCCCACTTGGGTGTCGTTTTGGAGAGTTTCAATCAGTTCTTGCAAGTCACCCAATCATCTTTGTCTGCTAGCCTCCAGCCAACTAGACTCTAGCCTGCTATTCTCTAGCCTACTTCAGCCTCTTAACCATTTCTCCACAGTGCCTTCCTGTTTCCATTTGGCATCACCAATCTCCCGTTCCAGTTGGGCCGCAGCACCCTCCTGTTCCTGTTTAGGGCTTGACTGGTCCCACCTACAGCCAGGTCGGCAGTTGCCGGAGTACTTCTCTAGCCCCGTTTCTCTGTGGTCAAGTTCCAGTTGGGTCCCGTCTCCATGACTGAGTTCCAGTGGGATTTCGCCAGTAAGCCACCCATGTTGAGGCCCTGCCTGAGTTCAAGTTACCAACGTTCAGAGTTCCTGCTCGAGTTGGATGGAAAAGAGGTGGATGGAAAATAAGTTTGTTCCATTTCAAACATGCAGTCCTGTCCAGAGTTATTGTAATCCGGTCCAGAGTTCAGCAACAGTCCAGCAGCATCCACTAGAGCAGTCTTGCCTCTGCAGCCAACCTCTGGCCCCTCAGCTAGATGTAATCCGCCCGTCTAGTCGCCTTGCTGCCTGTCCTCGTCCAGAGCTCATAGAATTGGTTAAGATGTTATCAAATAAAGTTGCTGAATTTTCTTTAACTTCTGTTGATTTATGAATAAGAGGGTAAAGATAATTACAGTGAAGAATATTGAGAAAATCCCCGGTTGGTTTAAAAGCATTTATAAATTAAAATCCCCTCAAATGAAACAGAGTTTACAGTAGAGTGTACCTGAACAGAAAACAACCCTATGAAAGATGTGGCATTGAACCAAAATAGTAAAGTTGTTAAAACCAAAACATAAAAGTTGTCATAAAGCTCGAGAGTCTGATCGAGTCTGATACTTCTCTTGTGTCTTTCACTTAGAGTGATCATATCCATTTTAAAAGAAGACTACAACAAGCTGTCCTCTCAGATATTATATCTAATTAAAAATGGGTTTGGGTGAGCTACTCACTGATGGAGCGCCTGTGGACTGGGTTGCGTTGCTTGGCGTTGGGGGAGGTGGAGCCATATCCAGGTAGGGAACTGTGTCTGGGCAGGTACTCTATGCTGTTTGATCTCTGCAGCGGAAGTTTAGTCTGAAAAGAAAAAGAGTTCCAATAAATCCCAGGAAGGCTTTCATTTGACTGAGGATATAAAGAACATCATGGTTGCTCATTCTGAAAAACTTTTTAATTATCCAATGTCTCAGATGAAGTTTGTATTTTTTCACTTCAAGTCTTTAAGTAGTGAGTTCTTACGGAAGAGTCAACAGCCTTTCCGATGGCGTGGTACCATTTATTGGCGGTGGAGTAACTGTCAGCTTGGATGAGGTACTCACTTCCTGTGTTTGTTGTGATCTGGAACAGATGAGGAAGGTGAGTTCAATTTTTTGCAAAGGGAAAGATTTGTTTGTAACGGGTAGATATAGGTTACAATTAACATAAACTGAAATAGAAATACAAATCATTTAAATCCGTTTCTCCCAGTGATTGAAAGAAACCTAAACATACATTTTGTCCAGTGTGAAAATGTCAATCATCCATAGGCTTCAATAAATTCTCCTCCACTCTCTTCCACTGCTGTCCACACAGCACTGAGCCGGATCAACGCACGCAAGGTGGCTGGACCTGACGGCATTCCTGGACGTGTGCTCAGGGCATGTGCGGAACAGCTCACTGGGGTTTTCACGGACATCTTCAACCTGTCCCTTGCCCAAGCAGCTGTACCAACATGCTTTAAAACCACATCCATCGTGCCAGTGCCGAAACACTCCAAGCCGACGTGCCTCAACGACTACCGCCCTGTAGCACTCACACCCATCATCATGAAGTGCTTTGAGCGGCTGGTCCTGGCACACCTGAAGGACTCCCTCCCACCCACACTGGACCCACTCCAGTTTGCCTACCGCAGCAATAGGAGCATAGACGATGCAGACCTCAACATGTTAGGTCAGGCCATACCTGCTCCACCACCATCTCACTCAGCACCGGTGTGCCACAGGGCTGTGTACTCAGCCCATTCCTCTACTCCCTCTTCACCTACGACTGCAGACCTATGCATGGATCCAACTCCATCATCAAGTTCGCAGACGACACCACGGTGATTGGTCTCATCAGCAACAACGATGAGACAGCCAACAGGGAAGAGGTACAGCACCTGGCCACATGATGCGCCGAAAATAACCTGCTCCTGAACACCAGCAAAACCAAGGAGCTCATCGTGGACTTCAGGAAGGAGAAAAGAAGCAAGCATGCGTCCATCCACATCAATGGGATGGATGTTGAGCGTGTCTCCAGCTTCAAGTTCCTGGGGACCCACATCTCGGAAGACCTGTCTTGGACCACCAACACCTCCAGCCTTGTCAAGAAAGCTCACCAGCGCCTCTTCTTCTTGAGGACACTGAAGAAAAACCATCTGTCTTCAGCCATCCTGGTGAACTTTTACCGCTGTGTGATCGAGAGCATCCTAACCAACTGTGTCACAGTCTAGTATGGGAGCTGCTCTGTTGCGGAGCGCAAGGGACTGCAGCGGGTGGTGAAAACTGCCCAACGCATCACAGGAACTCCACTTCCGGCCATTGAGGAAATCCAGAGGAAACGCTGTCTGCGTCGAGCTCGCAGCATTCTCAAGGACGCCTCCCACCCTGCACACAGACTGTTTTCCCTCCTGCCCTCAGGCAGACGGTTCAGATGCTTCCGGACAAGGACCAGCAGACTGAGGAACAGTTTCTTCCCCAGAGCTGTTTCCTTATTGAACTCTGCCCCATGCTGACACCCCCCCTACTCCCCAACCACCTCCACCCACAAACCCATCTCCTCGTCATCTCCCCCCACTGACCAAACACTCTACACCTGCACTCAAACACTTTTGAACTGTCTGCACTAAAAACTGAGCATTGCACTAGTCTAGTAACGTTAGGCAGCTACTGTTTATTATTATTATGCACTATTTAACGTTCACTCAATCTGTATTACTTAACTTATCATATGCCCATTTGCCTTTTGTAAATTATGTTTATAGTTCCTGCTTATAGTCTACCTACATTTAATGCACAAATCAACCTGTATAACATGTACATATTACCGCAATCAATCTGTATATCCCGTACCTATATCACTAACTTATTATCTGTAAAATACTTATTATTATCTGTATATTGGTATTTACTGCTATTGCACTTCTGGTTGGATGCTAAACTGCATTTCGTTGCTCTGTACTTGTACATGTGTAATGACAATAAAGTTGAATCTAATCTAATCTAAATTCAATAAAAGCAATGTACAAAAAAGGTTTAAAAGGCCATTGCGCCTTATAGAGAGATACAACTACAGAATAAAGTAAAATATTAGTTTTTTTACAGTATAAACAAAAGACAACATGAATCACGTGTCTCAGTCCAGCGTATGGCTGTCAGGGAGGGAAATGGAACTCATCCACAAACAGCAGCTTCAGTACAGGAACCCGAGTGTGTGACAGCTTCCTGTTTATTACCTGGAACACGTTTTTCCTGCTCGACTTCTCTGTCGTCCACTCGATAATAGCTCCACACAGCTGAACCACATCTGGCTTACTTCCTGGTTTCTGAACACAGAGAGGGTGGATATGAGGTCAGACGTCACATATATTATAATTGCTATTGAGCGCTTTCTATAGACTTCAATGAGATTCCTACACTTCTCTGCATGTAGTTTGGCCTACTCTTCTTCTGCAAACTGCTCTAGTTGTCTCAGCAGCCTGTCAACATGTGTTCAAGGGGATTCAGATCTGGACTCATTGCTGGCAGGACAGGGTTTTATTTTCAACCAGTCCTAGGTTCTTTCAGATGATTTTTTGGGCACAGCTGGAGGACCCATAACTTTAGAAGAAGATGCAGCTTTGTGACACTGGGTGGAAGCTTGGTCTCCAAAACACTTTAATCTCCAGATTCCATGATACCATGCACATATTCAAGGGAACCCCAAAACATCAGTGGAATCTTTTTTTTCTGTAAACAGAGAGTTTATGTAGTTTACCAAAAAGCTACAGGATATTCTCCCAGAAAGATATCGGCTCGTTGTTGCTTGGCTTTGTGATGTCTCTCTCTCTCAGCTGTGGTATAATCCATGGTTATCCAGTACCACAGTCATAAACCTTCAAATGACATTGTGCTTCGTGGACAAAGGAACATCAAGGTCTCTGGAGACGGAGTTTGAGATGGCTTTGAGATTGTACATAATTGGACCTCCTCAGACAATTTTCTACTTTTCTTCTTTGGTCATGCTCTGTGTGATAAAGCAGTGGCACCAAGCAGCACAATGACTTGTGTTGTCTCAGTTCACACACAGAGAAAGTCAAGATAAAGACAACCAGATAACTTTCCGTACCAGACTAGTTTCTTGTTGTCTTTCTTTATAAAACAGCAGCTGGTCTGAGGTCAGTATGCTCCACATGAAGGTCCAGTTCTTCCTTTGCTTCTTACCGCTCTCTGAGATTTTAGCAACATTCAGATGTTCACCTTTCAGCTCCACCTAGTCACACACACACACACACACACACACACACACACACACACACACACACACACACACAATTCAAACATAGATCAAAAATTGTGATGGGGTGTTTGTAGTTGTTCACATGTTCCCTTAATCCAGTAACACATAACATGTTGGTGTTTCTTCAACTTTGTGATGAAAACCATTTTGACTAATCTGCACTAATTTTTTATATTTTTATCCTGATAATTTTGTGTGATCTCAAGGTCAAATTAAAAAGAATATAGGCTTAATTTGTTAATTGACAAACCAAAAACTGTAGTAAAATACAGCACAGATGTGGCAGAAGAGTTGGGTGAAGTAGAAAGAGGAGGGAGTTTATATTTAATATATTATTATTATTATTATATTTAAAGGGAAAGCCTGCTATTGTCCTGAGCCAGAGCACTCTCGATTGGAGCCCATCACACTAACGACCTGGGGCGTAGTCAACTCAGCTGTAGATAATTATCGCTATCACCGGTATAGAAGCAGGTGTGGGTTTGAAGCGTCAGCGAAGACTCATCGTATGAAGACTCGGAGGATAAAGACAAAGGAGTCTTCGGGGGCGGCTGAGCATTAACACTTCTCTGTGAAAATGTGCTTCCCGCCCATACCCGTGTACATATCAACTCATAGATACTTTAGACCTCGGACCCGTTCTTACTTGCATCAAAATCCTTCCGCGTTTATTCATCCCACCCGCTCCACACAAACCCAACACCTCGTCACAGGAGGCCTCTGGAACTGCCAGTCAGCTAACCGCAAGGCAGACTTCATCTCTGGCTTTGCTATCAAGCAATCTCTGGACTTCCTGGCTCTTACTGAGACCTGGATCACACCAGACAACACATCTACCCCTGCCGCTCTCTCCTCTGCCTTCTCCTTCAGCCACACACCGAGGCCCACTGGCCGGGGTGGTGGCACTGGTCTACTCATCTCCCCCAAATGGAGTTTTTCTCTCTACTCACTTCCATTGCCTACACCACTGACTTTTGAGCTTCATGCTGTGACGGTTACCCATCCGGTTCAACTGAACATTGTTGTTCTCTACCGTCCACCTGGTTCCCTGGGGGATTTCTTGGAAGAATTAGACGTCCTACTATCAAACTTCCCAGAAAATGGCCCCCCTCTCATTCTTCTAGGTGACTTCAACATCCAGACCGAGAAGTCATCTGACCTGGTGCTCCTACTGTCTTCCTTTGCTCTCACTCAGTCCTTCACCTCCGACTCACAAAGCTGGAAATCATCTTGACTATATTTTCACCAGAAACTGCTCAACATCCAACCTCACTGTAACTCCACTTCACGTCTCCGACCACTTCTTTATCTCCTACTCTCTCCCACTCTTGGGAACTGACAACCCTCCCACAGCAACAGACTCTGCACCTGTGCGTCGCAACATTCGTACCCTCTCTCTCTCCCTTACCCTCTCTCCCTCCTCTCTCTCTCTCTCCCTCTCTCCCTCCTCTCTGGCCTCGTCTGTTCTATCAGCCCTTCCTTCAACTGACTCGTTCTCACTCATGCATCCTAACTCTGCCACAGACACTCCTCTCTACTCTGTCCTCCTCTCTTGATTCTCTCTGTCCTCTTACGACACGTAAGGTCCGCAACTCCCCTCCAGCTCCGTGGTTGTCAGACCCGGTCCGTGCCCAGAGAGCCACTTTGCGAGCATCGGAAAGGAAATGGCGAAAATCCAAACACGCTGACGACCTGCACGCCCATCACTCTCTTCTCGCCTCCTTCTCTGCCTCTATCTCTGCAGCCAAAAGCCTGTTCTACCAATCCAGAATTGAATCTTTTTTCTCTAACCCCAAAAAACTCTTCTCCATTTTTTCCAACCTCCTTGACCCCCCCTGTCCTCCTCCCTCCACCCTTCTACCGAACCACTTTGTCGACTACTTTACAAAAAAGATAGATGACATTCGCTCCTCATTTACTGATCCCCCTCCCATAACTACATCTCCACTAACCCTATCCGCCTCCCCTTCACTTTCCACTTTCACCCCCCTGTCTCCCGATCAAGTTCTTACCTTGGTAACCTCTGCCCGCCCAACCACCTGCCCCCTTGACCCCATCCCATCTCACATCCTCCAGTCTATTGCTCCTGACCTTCTTCCCTTTGTCACCCATCTTATTAACACCTCCCTCTCAACTGGTTGTTTCCCTAACTCTCTGAAGGAGGCAAGAGTTAACCCTCTCCTGAAGAAACCCACTCTCAACCCTTCAGAAGTCAACAACTACAGACCTGTCTCTCTCCTTCCCTTTCTTTCCAAAACCCTGGAGCGAGCTATCTTCAATCAAGTCTCCTCCTTCCTCCATCAGAACAACCTTCTGGACCCTCACCAGTCTGGATTCAAGGCAGGCCACTCAACAGAGACTGCCCTCCTTGCTGTCGCAGAGCAGCTTCACACTGCGAGAGAAGCCTCTCTCTCCTCTGTCCTTGTCCTTCTGGACCTTTCTGCTGCCTTTGACACAGTGAACCACCAGATCCTCATCTCCTCCCTCCAGGACCTGGGTATCTCAGGCACTGCGCTCTCCCTCCTCTCATCCTACCTCAGCGATCGGACCTACCGTGTAACCTGGAGAGGATCTGTGTCTGAGCCTTGTCCTCTCACTACTGGGGTCCCTCAAGGCTCGGTCCTCTCCTCTTCTCCCTGTACACCAACTCTCTTGGCTCCGTCATTCGCTCGCATGGCTTTTCCTACCATAGCTATGCTGACGACTCCCAAGTCATCCTCTCGTTTCCCAAATCGGAAACACAGGTAGCAGCACGAATCTCGGCCTGTCTGACTGACATCTCACAATGGATGTCCGCACATCACTTGAAGATTAACCCCGACAAGACGGAATTACTTCTCCTTCCAGGAAAAGTCTCCCCCACTCACGACCTGACGATTACTTTCAACAACTCAGTCTTGGCCCCGACCCCGACTGCCAGGAACCTCGGTGTGACCCTGGACAGTCAACTCTCCCTGACTGCCAACATTACCGCAACAACTCGTTCCTGCAGATTCATGCTGCACAACATCAGGAGAATACGTCCACTTCTCACCCAGAAGGCGGCACAGGTTCTGGTCCAGGCTCTGGTCATCTCGCGTCTAGACTATTGTAAGTCCCTCCTGGCGGGTCTACCTGTTGGTGCCATCCGACCTTTGCAGCTCATCCAGAATGCTGCAGCTCGACTGGTCTTTAACCTCCCGAAATTCTCACACACTACTCCGCTCCTCCGCGACCTTCACTGGTTACCGGTGGCCGCCCGCATCCGCTTCAAAACATTGGTACTGGCGTACCGTGCTACGAACAGATCTGGTCCAGTCTACATCCAGGACATGGTAAAACCGTACACCCCAGCTCGTGCGCTCCGCTCGGCTTCTGCCAATCGCCTTGTAGCTCCGTCACAGAGCTAAACACTCCACAAAGTCTCGACTGTTCTCTGTCCTGGCTCCTCGATGGTGGAATGAGCTCCCCATTGACATCAGGACATCAGAAAGTCTCTACATCTTCCGTCGCAAACTAAAAACATATCCTTTCTGACTATACCTTGAATAAAGGATGTAGCACTATAGTAGCACTGAAATGGCTCTTACTGATAGCACTTTGTAGTCGAACCTTTGACGAAATTGTACCTTCTTGATTCTTGTTGTTCTGATTCTTGTTTGTAACCGTAGAATGCACTTATTGTAAGTCGCTTTGGATAAAAGCGTCAGCTAAATGACATGTAATGTAATGTAATGTAATCTGTGATCAATCTAAAATGGCGCCGCAGATGGCAGCCTCGGTACTGCGCTCTCTCGTACTTTTTCTGTTTTTGCTTGATTGTCTTGTTTCCAGCTCTCTCTCTCTCTCTCTCTGATCACATTAAGCAGGGAGGAACTTTTAAACTTCCCTCCATCCACTGATCAAGCTATTTCATTGAAAGCTTTACAGAGATTTTAATTAAAGAAGCAGCGGCTCTTCTCGTGAAGCACGCAGGAGCGCTTGTTAAACTGTGCCAGCGGGGATTCCAGCTGCGCTCCTGTCAATTAGAACTGCACTCTCGTCATTCTGGATTTAGGCAGATCTGCCGACCTGGCTCGTTGTGCACGTCCCAGACAGCGCACTACATCAACACCCAGACTCCCTGCTCACCCTAACCCTTGGGGACTTTAACAGAGCAAACCCCAGCAAATAACTGCCAAAATACAGACAGCACATTAAGTGTAGCACCAGGGACAAAAAAACACTGGACCACTGCTACACTGTGCTAAAGGATGCATATCACTCAGTCTCTCGTGCAGGTTTGGGACTCTCTGATCATTGCCTGGTCCATCGTCTCCTGTCCTACAGGTAGAAATTGAAATCTGCAAAGCATGTGCTGTGAAGAGATGGACTAATGGACGGCGACTGTGGCTCAGTGGTTAGCAGGTCTGTCTTTCAATCAGAGGATCGGTGGTTCCATCCCCTGCTCCGCTAATCCATCTTGATGTGTACCTGAGCAAGACACTTAACCCTCATTGCTCACCGTTGCTGTGTCTACGGTCTACTGTATAGCATGTAAGTCGCTTTGGATAAAAGCGTCAGCTAAATGTAATGTAATGAGGCCAAGCTGGAGCTACAGTCCTGCTTTGCCTCTACTGATTGGAGTGTCTTTGAGGTTGCTGCTACAGAGCTCACTGACATTGTGACATCATACATCAGTTTTAGTGACAACCTGTGTGCCGACTAAAACCTTCTGCACATCCAACAACAACTGGTTCACTGTAAGACTCAGGCAGCTTTGTCAGTCTAAAGAGGAGACCTACAGAGGTGGGGACAGGATTCTGTACAACCTGGCCAGGAACATACTGAACAGCAACTCCTCCTGCAACTAAGACGTTGTGCTGAGACTGATTCCTGCGATGCCGAGAGATCTACAAACAGAAAAAACATGTTCAGAACTGAACTGCTCCATTGTGGGATGGAGGTTCTATATACTTACAGGTTTTTTAAGAAGGTCAGACTCCTGCAGCACCATGGACTTGGACTGACTAAGGCGCTCTCCGGAGCTCTGGGAGCTCTTTATACGCATCAGCACAGCTTCCTGCGTGGCTGTGCTGCACTGTGGAGGCTGAATCACTGTCTGCTGCTTCGCAGCACTCTGGGGGTTTCTGTGGAGAAAAAGAGTCAATGTGACTTTTCCTATAATGTAGCTGACGATTAATTTCTCCCTCTGAAGAGTTTGTGAACACTCATTAGAATACCACTGGTATTCATCAAATTAGTGCTGTCACTAATGGGAATTATTTGTAGTTATGTACCAATTATGCATGAACTCATACTGCTTCCAGCAAATATCCACAGCCTCTCACTCTTAGTCCAACACTAGTTTTCAACCTCTAGTGCAGATCCCTGACCTTTGCCTTGGTGACAGGCAAGATCTACTGAGGCGTTGAGAGAAAAAAAGACTGTCCAGACTGTACTTACAACTTGATGTTTTTTATTTGGCCTAATTGTATTTAAATGAAATCAAACACTATCGTCCAACTTACACAATATGAACAACAAAAACTACTGCTGGATGAACTACCAATATGCTGTATTTATCAGCTGAAGTTACAGCACAACAGTGACAACATTCTCAGTCATTGCAACTAATGTAAGTTCAGCTCTGTGTCCAATCACAATGCCATCAGAAATGCGTTCACACCAAACGCGTGTGAACGCAGCATTAGGAAGACATTTCTTCTGAACTTCACTTAACATGGTTTTCGGAACAAATTAGGCATTCATGAACGTTTTCTCATCTGGGATTTGTTCTGAACTTAGACAAGAATTTCAGAACGCTAAACACCTCTGCAGCAGTGAAGTTAGGTCTTGGTTTACTTGACCGGTGCTCGCTTTCCGCTCTGTCATGATTTGAATCATTCTGAAGTTGATTGTGTTGCCTGTGGAGTCTGTTGATTGTGCACACGTCTCTTCAGTTACATGCCCTTATAAGGAACTGACGGGGCATTTCTGTATGCAAATCCAGGTGCACGAAAACGCAAGTTAGCTGAGAACACTTTGGCTGTGTAAGAACCCACTTTCAGGCGTTCATGAATCAGGCGGAGATCTTTTCTGACGTTGGTCTTCTGAAGTCCGTAAGAAAACATTTCAGAAGACACTTCAATGTTCGAGAATGAGGCCCAATGTGTTTCTGAATTTATATTTATTTTGGAGAGCGACAAGGAAAGTCTCCAAGATCGTCCTGTTGATCGCGATCGACGGGTTGGCGAACACTGCTCTAGTGCCTCAGCTTTAAATTATGTACTACCCAACTAATTGCTGGTAATGGTAATATTGAAGCTGTCCACAAACTTACAAACAAACTTACTGAGTACTATTTAAATGAAGCTCTAGCGTAAGTTCAGTCGGAAGACCGAACTCTTGCAAGCCTGTCATTTATTTCTCATACATCTGCTAATCACTTCTCACGCATGCTCACTCATTGTTTATTTGCTGCCATTGTTCAAGGCTCTCAATCATGACATTTCTCACTATTATATAATTACATGTGGCTATAGTGTACATGTTACCCAGTACTATATAACCACATGTAGCTATAGTGTACACGTTACTCAGTACTATATAACCACATGTAGCTATAGTGTACACATTAATCAGTACCACATAACTACATGTAGCTATAGTTTACACGTTACTCAGTACTATATAACTACATGTAGCTATAGTGTACACATTCACTTTCTCATGTTCAGAATCAGAACCCTTGAGTTCAGTGTTCAAATGTAAAATCACGTTGATTGAGCAAATGTAGAAAATAATCAGCCACTTCAGGATGATACCTGATGTGGACAGGCAATAAAGTCAACATTTGTACTGGTGCCTTTTTTAAATTTCTGTTATGTGGGTGATCTTTCAGTTGAAGTTAGATTCAGAAACAACAGGACTTTATCCTGTTTAGGTTCCTGTTTGCAGCTGTGATTGCTTCACGGTGGTTACACAACACTTGTTCTTCTGTCAGCTAACAATAAGGAAAACCTCAGCTAAAAAGAGACCAGTAAATCAAAGAACCTGAGCTCCAAAGTAATATAGTAGAGTTAGTGGTCTTCCCCGCTCACCCCTCACCTGAATCTCAGTTCATAGACTAATTTCCAACCGGTTCATCAACGTTGCCATGTAGCTTCATGCTTCATCTTTGGAGCAACCAGAACTGGAACCAGTACTTGGACCTCCCTTTCTGCCTACATGTACCCATCAGTTAACCAACACCTCCAATAGAGCACTGTAGTGATCCTCTGTGCCTGCTTTGTCTGTGTTGAGTCCAATCCTCTGTGTCCTAAATTGTCACTCTCCTCCACTTCTTGCAGTGTATTTACTGATTAATTTAAAATTAATAAGTTACATTTTTTTGGAGAATGTGGCTTCTGTTTCAAAACATCCATGTTCCAAGTCTACATTAATTAAGTCAAGTCACTCCCTCAGCTGCTTTAACCCAAACCAGGCTCATTTCCTCAAGCTAAGTACTTTTTGATGCCTGAACCTAAGTATTTCACCACCTTCTCCTCAACCTGACCAAGTCTTTTTTGATTCTTAAACCTAACTAATTTGTTTCCGGTGAAGACAGAAGTTAATTTTGAAAAGACTCTATGCTTCTTAGACATCTCAGAAAAAGACATGAATAAATGAAGAGTAGCTTGAGTGAGACGAGTCAGAGGTAAAAAATAGAGATTAATGCATCAGATAGAAACAACTTCTCTGAAACAGGAGTAAAAGCAGCAGAGTTAATCCCAGCAATGTCAACTGTAACCTGTTGTCTTAAATTAAATGAATTTCAGCAGATATTTGAAGCATCACTGTGATGTCAAAAGGCCTCGGTTCTGTGGTTTAAGATATTTTTAGAACCTGACTGAGATACAACCATCTTGAAGTGTTGCAATGATAACTAAAGCTTCAGCAACAGGAAACAAAGTGAAATCCTCCATACAGAAGCATGGACATTTATTATCACCTCCTCACAGTATGTGGACACAATGTGAAGTTGTTGTTCTTACCCTGAGGATGTAAGTTCAACTTTCCATTCTAAAATTGTCCAGAAAATGCACAAGTGGAAATTATTTTAAGTAAAGTTCAACCTTTCTGTATTCGAACAACAACACGAGTGAATTTAAGCCCACAGATGAGTTTATCCGAAGATGGCAACACGCAACAATCAGCAAGACAATAAAACACAAACAATATTCAGAAGATTTCATGTGATCTTACCGCATACCCGCCATCCCTGTGTGTCACTGCTCAAAGAAGTAAAGGCACAGAGTCAAGGCCTGACTGTTAGAGGAAGTATGAATAATCACGTGGTTTCTTCAAACCAGCCGTCTCTTACACTACAACGGCTGCACCCTCCCCATTTCCTGAAGAAAAAAGAAACCCTAACCTCATTCTCATCAGACCAGACATGAGCAGTTTGTCACTTGGGCTACTGAGAGTACGAACATCCGTGAACAATAGACAGTAATTCCTGCAAAGGCCACAAGAGGAGCAGGGGTTTGGTTATATGAACGTACTCATATTGTTGTGTTCAAAAATCTTCAGAGGACAATAAGGAAATCGTAGATGAGTAGTTATAATAAAACATATATATTTAAGTAAAAATAGGTTGTGATACAAAGTATGGTCTCAGCTGAGGTCTTTTAAGTTTCGGTGGATCACAGACTGCAAGCAGTTGACTGTTTGCACATATCAAAAGCCCTGAACTAATATACTAATATACTTTCACAGAAAAGGGAGTGACTTCACCCCAGTGGTCACAAATACAGGCAATACATTGGTGCATAGTAATGTCTAACTTGCGCTATAAAGTAGCCTAGCAGTTCTTTCAACGTCTGTATGTAGTCAACCACTGACTGTCAAATCAAATAAAGAAAGAAATAATATCTCAACAATATTTATAATCAGTTTTCAAATTTAACTGGTTGAATTATTAATACTCTAATAATAGATAAATATTCTTCTCTCATTTCAATTACAATAAGGGCTGGATTTAAAAATGAAAAAAAAAAAACATTACTGAAAGGTTTTGAAAAATGTTTAGGGTTAGGGTTAGGGTTAGGGTTAGGGTTAGGTGCAGGAAGAAGAGGACGGTGTCTAATTGTTTAGACAACCGAGATGCTCGGGCTCACTAACCCATTAAAATCATGTTAAACGTCTTTTTTAGTCTGTTTTTGTGTGCACAGGTGTCCAGTGGAGGAGCCATTTTCAAGGTGAGTAGGACTATCCCCACATGGTTTGATTCAATCCATGTGGGTACATTGTTTGTAATTTTTTAATCCATATTTTCTCTTTCCTCAGCCTCTGTCTATTGGACCACCAGGCTGCTGACTCCAGTCCCAAGATTAGGACGTTTTCCCTGCCGTGTTGTTTAAAATGGTTATACAGGTGAGTATTTTTCGTGCCCTTTTGAATCCAGTACAAGTGTTGTAGTAGTCGTATTTTTAATCGGTTTTTAGTTTGACCGATATATAATTTTAGGCAAACTCTACACTCTATGCAATAGACAATGTTAGTGGATTCTGGTTTTGTCACCAGAAGGACAGGTGCACGCAGGTGAGTATATGTGTTTGTAATGTACTTTGTGCTTTTAAAATGATCGGCATATATGTCCTTTTTATGCTTGTTCTCAAGGGAGGCGTGTACTAAAATATCCTTCAGGTTTTTATTCCTTCTAAAAGCAGAAATGAGTTCAAACCCCTTCAGCGATTCCATCCGGTCCTGGGCCCTTCTAAAATTCCCCCTGGCCTTTGTGTTAAGAACCACCGAGGCCAGGGAAAATGTAGCTACCAGGGGGACCAAGTGGTGGTCTCTGTCCCTCCTGGGCGTCGTCACCTCCCCCGCAGATCGCTGGAGAGAGCTTCGGACCTCCACTTTGATGTCTCTAAGGAAGGTCCTACTATATCCTCGCTGTTTTAGCGCTCGGAACAGTGTCTTTGTAGCCAGTTCCACATCACTAGCTACTGTGCAAATCCTATTATATCGTATTAGTTGTGATTTTACAATTCCCCTATAGGTGTGTCTGGGATGGTAACTTGACTTGTGCAACAGAGCGTGAGTGTCTGTTGGTTTAAAATACACTCTAGTCCCGAGGCTGCTCTCTCCGCTGTTTTTTTTAATTAAAAATACCTCTGTGTCCAGAAATTCAATTTTTTCTGTTTGTAAATTGTATTTCACTGAGATGGCGGGGTGGTGATTATTTAAAACCGAAATAAAATCGCTAAAATCTGTCTCCGAGTGATCCCAGATACCGAATATGTCGTCTAGGAAGCGCATATAAAGGCTCGGCTTTAATTTGCATTTGGGAAAAACAGTCTGCTCCCAGTCAGCCATATAAATGTTGGCGTAAGCTGGGGCAAACTTTTTCCCCATCGCCGTGCCATGTACCTGTAGGTAAAATTCAGAGTTAAACTCAAAGTCATTCCTTGTAAGACCAAGTTCTAAAAGGGTTAAAAGGGCCTCATCCGGTCTCGTGGAATCCGGATACTTGTTAAAAATTTCCCGAACTGCTTTGAGGCCCAATCCGGTATCTATGTTTGTGTATAGGGCGTCAATATCGATGGAGAAGAGCATCCCCCCAGAGGGCACTATGAGGTGTTTTAGTTTTTCGACAAATTCATAGGTGTCTTTAATGTAACTATCATGTTTTTGTGATAGAGGGTTAATGTAGTAGTCGATATATTCCGCTATTCTATACGACTCACTCCCACAATCTGATACAATTGGCCGTCCTGGAGGAATTATATGAGGAACCGTCCAGGTCTCGGGGTCCTTATGGATTTTTGGTAAGAGATAGAATTTGCGGGGCCGTGGAGGATCCTCACCGAATAGATAATATTTTTGTTTTGCGTTTATTATCTTTTCAGAGTGTAGGCGTTCCAGAATCTCCCAGATCTTCTTTTGGGTTTCTGACTGCAAGGAGCCAGTTAAAGGTGAGTAATGTGCTGGATTATTAAGTTGCCTGTATGCTTCGGTGAGGTATTGGTTACGGTCCATAATAACTATTTTCGATCCTTTATCTGCCGGTTTAATTACTATTCCCTGGTTACATTTTAAGGATCTTATTGCTGCTCTCTCTCCATTTGATAGATTCATTTTTTGCTCCTTTCTATCGTAACAGGCCCTCTCGAGATCCCGAGTGTCTTGTTTGATTAATTTTCTGATGGGCTCTGACACAGAGTCCCATTCTGGTTCCCACATCGAGGGATCAATGAAAGGTTCTCGAGAGAAATCTGTATTAAAATCAAAATGATCTAAGATTTTTAAGCGCCTATGATACCGGTGTAGGTCCCTCCGTAGCATAGCTTGATCTACTATCGAAGGAGTCGGGATAAAAAATAGGCCCTTCTCCAGTAGATTTTCCTCATCTGCTGTAAGAAGGAAAGAAAGAGAAAGATTTAAAATATTTGATTGGGGCTGATTGATCTTGCTAGTTCCCCCTGCTACCAGTTTAACTGTCTCATCCAGGCCTCCAGGATCATGTCTGCTGTCTCCGGAGTCCAATGGATGGGGTCGCTAGGGAGAACCTTAAACCGATCATCCGGTATTCCTTTCAGAACTCTAAAGTTCTCTTTGAGGAAGAGGTTGACACCCTCCAGAAGCTGTCGGGGGTGTGGTTCGAGAAGTGGGGAGAACTGGATAAGAGGTATGGCTATCTCTGCCCGGGGGAACACCGTTTTAGCTCTTAACATCAGTTGTTGAAACTGTTTTTTTATAGTTAGGAGCTGGTTTTTCCTCAGACAGTTGTTTAATCCTACTGATAGGATGACCTTTTGTGTTCCAAACAGGGCTCTAGTTTGCCAAGGATTTCTTTTAGGTGGTGTATTTGGGCCCCAGGAAAGCTGTCTATTTGGGCCAATGGATATTGGTATCCTAGGATCCTGGACAGGTTGGAGTCGCCCACCACTAGGATCGGCCTCCTGATCTCCAGGTCCCACCGCTGTCCCTTGTGGAAGGTGTCGGTATGATGGGGTTAGGGTTAGGGTTAGGGTTAGGGTTAGGTTTGGGAAAATGGAAAGCTTAGTCGGGTTAGGGTTAGGGTTAGGGTTAGGGTTAGGTTTAGGGTTAGGGTTAGGGTTGGGTTAGGGTTAGGGTTAGGGTTAGGGTTAGGGTTAGGGGTTAGGGGTTAGGGTTAGGGTTAGGGTTAGGTTAAGGTGTGATGACCCGATGAAACGTTTGATGATCGTCTGTAGATTTCTTTGTGTTCGTCCTAGAGACCTGAAATTTGGTGTGTGGGTTTGTTGTACAGGGCCTCACGTTTGAGCAAAGTCTGGGGCCCCCAGCTGCTTTCCTTGATATGGCTGTCATTGACCCCTGTTGATTTGTGTGTTTGATGATCGTCTCTAGCTGAGGCCCGGTTGGGGCTAGGTGGCTTAAACTCGGGGTGTATATATGCCCTACAGAGCTACACGCCTGAGCAAAGTCTGGGGCCCCCAGCTGCTTTCCTTGATATGGCTGTCATTGACCCCTGTTGATTTGTGTGTTTGATGATCGTCTCTAGCTGAGGCCCGGTTGGGGCTAGGTGGCTTAAACTCGGGGTGTAGGGTTAGGGTTAGGGTTAGGGTTAGGGTTAGGGTTAGGGTTAGGTTAAGGTGTGATGACCCGATGAAACGTTTGATGATCGTCTGTAGATTTCTTTGTGTTCGTCCTAGAGACCTGAAATTTGGTGTGTGGGTTTGTT